>JBAMBS010000544.1:295000-352500 GCA_037044455.1 Zygothrica quintamaculata
GAATTATTGACAGGACGAAGCGCCAGGATGAAGCTACAAAACTTGCCAAAAATGAAAAGGAAAGCAAAGAAAAGAATATAAAACTCAGTAGAGTGTTGGGGCAGAAGGGAAGGAAATGGTGGTTATCTGAAGGGCTAACAACAACAACGAATTGGGACAACAAAAAGAAAACAATAAAAAAGGACTCCATTGTGTCAACAAAGAGCAAGACGCCCAGTTTGACAGCGCAAGGATTGAAAAGTGTAAGCGACAAATCAATTGTGAAGCCACACACATACACACACACACACACAGCCCACACACACAGCCAGACACACGCACACACAAATGTACTCATATGAGAAAGGACGATAGCGAGGACAACGAAGATGTTGATAATAATGACGAAGCAAGAAAATGATGATGATAATGATGCTGAAAGAGTTTCATATTGTAACTGGGTATACGAGTATGTGGGTGTATGTGTGTGTGTGTGTGTGTTGTGCGTGGCAAACAGAATGAAAACATTTTCTAATTTCCTGTCATCAATATCAAATGAAATGTTATAACGTATGTATACACACCTATACATCAACGTTCACACATACACATACAGTCACAGATATCCTTCTTCATCTCCAGTTGCCCCCGATAGTCCGTCCTATATATCTAATTAAGTTGTAGCCACAGCGTTGCAAATAGGTGAATGCCGCGTATTTATAGAAAATTCATTTATTGTAAGCCTTTGCTTTATGTTATGTGTATTGTGGGTGTGGTTGTAGGTGTGTGTATGTGCTGTGTGCTGTGGTTTAATAAGGTGTAAAAATAAACAACAAAAGTCGATTAACAAAAATCGTTACACTCAGAGCATCAACTCCTAGAAGCGCAACCTTCTGATGGCACGATAATGATAACCATCATCCAAAAGAGCGGCAGATTCATCGCTGTGAGGCACCGCCTCCTCCACAACCGTATTATCATCAAGTGGTGGCAGATAGGCTTCCACTGAGGATGGTGCCGATGGTAGTGGTGCGGGTAGTAGATCTGGTATGATCTCTGGTGTACGATAATGATAACCATCGGCCTGCAACAGACCATCAGCTGGTTGCTCAATGTCCTCGTGTGTCTTGACATCTACAGGAGATTCAGTTTCGACTACTGGTTCCACTTCAGCTACTGGTTCTGGCTCTGGCTCTGGCTGAGCCTCCTCAATGGCTGGCGGTAATGTTGTGTTTGGTTCTGGTTCTGTAATGGGTTGTTGTTCGGTGATTGCCTCAGTGCTGGCTTCTGTTTGCTGCTCCTCCAGTTTTGCAGGTGGCAGATACTCGTTGCTTACTTTTGGCTCCTCCACAGGTGGAAGATAATCACGTGGCGGTTCCAATACATGTGCCAAAGTTGCAGCATGCTGCTCCACTGGCGGCAAGTACGCACGACTTGGCAGAGGTGGCAACACGACAGGTGGTAAATACTCCAATGGCAAATGGGATACATCGCGACGTTGACGCAGCAATCCCGCATCCACACCAATGATGACACACAGCGTGAGCAAAGGAAGTAATAATTTTGGATACATATGCTAAAATTTGTAATAATAAAAAAATTGAAAAATTTATATAAAAATACATTGTGCATCAACCCACTTCCTCCTCTACCCCCAATTCCCTATACACTATAGAGCTTACCATATTTGCTGTCTGGGATTTCTTGAGTTGTTGTTGAAGCTGAAGCTGAAGCTGATGCTGATGCTGATGCTGATGCTGATGCTTGAATTGAGTGTTGCGTTATGCTGGCTTTATGAAATATCGCATAGTATTTATATGAAAAATTAGCAAGAGATTGCAAGTTCGATGCGAAGCAACAGCAGCAACAACAGCAACAACAATACAACCAACTAAATACAACAATCGAACCGGAATCTTAATTTACCATCAACAAAAATCATTTGTCGGTTTTGTTTCTATTTCTATTTTTGTTTCTGTTTCTGTTTCTATTGCTGTTTCAGTTTCAGTTTATATTTCAGTTTATGTTTCAGTTGTTTTTTTTTTTTTTTTTGGTGTTGTTTCATTCATTAAACACACTTAGCGACACCTTCCGCAATAATACTATATGCTGATATGAGGGTATCCATGGGTATCTTCAAACCTGTTGTAAGAGATTAAATATCATTCAGTTGCTTCATTTAATTATTTTACATTTATTTTTCTTCATATTTTTCTGTTTATTTTTATTTATTTTTTTTTTTGCTTTGCTTTCTGTTATTTTTTCACTCTTTCGATATTGTATTGAGGTTCGATGTGGTCGACCTCTAATCACTTCAATGGCATGGTCATATTGGATACGCATCTCCATATGATCCCTCTATGTACCTTATGTTGGTACTCGCTGTGCTTGAAGCAACTGTTTATCTAATTTAACTATTTATCTTATGGCTTTTGGTCTGTTTATTTTTGTTTATTTATGTTTGTTTGTTTGTTTGTTTATCTATTTGTTTGCCTGACTGCCTACCTGCCTATATAATACCGGACTGCTTATTTGGCCTGAAGAATATTTCGCACTCAATTTAAATATCTGTCAATATTTTTCCATTCATTCATCATAATCATTATCATCATCATCAATAACAGCATCATCATTATCATCATCATTGATAGCATCAATAGCATTAGCATCGCTGTGCACATTCTACAAATATATTACTGAAATCTTTAAAGACTGCGTCGACTCTTAAGATCATTTTCAATGTCCCAAAATACAATTCAAATTCAATGTCAAATGTAATTTGTATGTGTGTGAAATGGCTTATAGAGACAGAAAGAGAGAGAGCGAGTGAGAGAGGGGCAAACAGTGCGGGGAGGGGCAGAACCAAGCGCCAGGGGCAGGGTCATTGCAAGGCCCCAATAATTACAAGATGCTAGACAATGATGCAGCACTTCTTATATTGCTCAGAGCTCTTTATGTGTGTATGTTTGTACAATTGTGTGCGTGTGTGTGTGTGTGTGTGCGTTTGTGTGTGTGCTGCATGATGACAAGGCAATTAAAGACTTATCACTCATACGGCACGTTGTACCGCTAAGCGGCTTAACACAACAACAAAAAGAAAAATCAAATGAAAATGAAAACCAAAATACATAAAAGAATATATGTATATACATATATATATATATATATATGAATAGATGAAAGGGAAGTTAGGGCGTGGCTATGGGAGGCGTAACATAACTGCTAAAAACAATGCACGCAAATTCAATCAGCAAATGCAACAAACCAAATTAAGCCGTCATCAGGAACAAAAAGAACTTTCATTCCCCAATCAAAATATTTCCTCAGCAGCAATTGAATACTCTATCCCATAACTATATATACATATATATATAAATATATACATATATATCTTTATCTTTATACAAATTTTTACTGGTAAAAATGTGAAAAAAAAATGATTTGACTTTGGTTTTATTTCTCTCTTTTCAATTTTACTTTTTTTTTTTCTTTATAAGCGCGTGGCGAGCGAGCAAACAAACAAAGCCTAAAAAGGAAAATAAATAAGCCCAAATGAAAAGGAAAATCGTCTACCATTCTTCAGTTCTTCCTACCCTCCCCTCCTCTCAATCTAAGCCAAGTCGCAACCATATTCCCTACCTTTCCCTGCCTCCTCCATACGTCCATTTTACACACACACATACACACACACACACATTTCCTGCACAGCTTAAACAAACGTATTCAAATTCAATGTAATTTCTTCTTCTATTTTTTACGCTTTTCAGTTTTTTTTTAGAGGATTAGGAGAAATTGAAAACGCTGGAAAAATCGTTAGGCGAACTGAATTCCTGATTCCTGCTATGTATGTTCCGTCTCATATTCAGCTCTCTCTCTCTCTCTTTCTCTCTTTCTATAACGTTCTGTTACACTGTCGCTTAATAGAAAAGCAAAATATTTAGTTAGGAATTTTAACTAAATAACCGAAGCTATCAGAGAAGCATTCTACATGGACAGTACCACAGATTGTCCAACAAAAACAAGAGACCAGCATGGGGAACAGCCGATCGGGGTGGTGGTGTTGGGCCTTAGTTGCTGTCGACTCTCAATCGGAAAACGAATTTTACAATAAAAATCCGCGATGGGTAAACGAAAAATTGTTTGCCCAATTGCAGCTCAAACCATAAAAAAAAGTAACAAAAACAAAAAAGAAAACCATGAAAAAGAGAAAAAACAAAACAAAAAAAACGAAACAGAAAAAAAGGAATACCCACAATGTATGCAATATTGAAGGACAGAACAGAAGGTAGTTGCAATACATATCAATATAGGTTTACGAATCTTGTTTACAAGGTCAACAAGCAGGAACAGTTATACACAGGTATACCCCTCAATGGAAACAATCTTATAATTACTTTGGGAATTACTTTAATGAACTTCAATTACTAAAGTAATTCTAAGTTCAATGCTGCAAATCTCAATAAGAGCGTAAGCAAATCATGAATATAGAGAAAAAACAATTTAAACTACAATTTGATTGACTGAAACAAGTTCAGAGGGTTAAAAATCTAAAGCAAACTTAAACCAACAAATGCTGTCGCTAAGACTGTAAGATGTCAAAGTTCATTGGAATAAACTAATGTTAATCGTTTCAGTTATTAATCCTCATTGAAAACGTATAAAAGTTTGTGGAGTTGAAACGACTTTTTTCTGCCTGTTAGATAGAACTCTATGGAACCCTTTTTAACCCAGTTTAATGAGTTAAGCTGTTAATAACGACTCAAAGGGAACACATAAAAAACAACATGAAAACAGAAATTCCTTTGAATAACTCAATGAAAGTATGCAAAAGGAGAACCTGAAACGAAAACAAATGTAAGGAATTGTAAAAGGACGAAAACAGAGATAAACAAGTCAAAGCGTAAATCAATGCTTTAGTTGAAGGACTTTCGTTGCACGAATTGACTACACAACATAAATGAAAATTAGGGTCAAACATTACACTAAAAACTTTAATTACATCGAAATGAAAATCTATCTAAAATACAGTTAAAATATAAGCAACAAAATGTTGCTTTCATGTTTGTTGGAAATGTGAAATGTGCTGTTAACATTTGTCAAAGTAAATAATACAATTTTTTTTTAAATTTACTATGAATTTAGAAATAGAATTTGAAATTTTTATATATTTCTCGTTAAAAATGTCCTGTTTGTGTTGCATGTAACAGTTGTATTGACAAAAGAATTGGTAACTTGGTGTTCGGAATTTGTTTTTAGTCCCTTTACCTTGAAAAAAGGCTAAAAGGGAGCTAATGGAAATGTGAAAAATCGAATATTCTGTAACAGGTAGAAATAATCATCTGAGACACGATAAAATATATATATTCTTGATCACGACGACTAACTGGGTCGATCTAGCTACGTCCGGCTGTTCGTCCGTCCTTCTGTATGAAGGCCTGTTTCTCAGAGAGCTATAGCAGGGTGTTATAAGGTGTATAGTACCGTGTATATGTGTGTATATTTGTGTGTATGTTACTGTATGAGGTTGTCATGCTCAGGTACACCCGGCTACAGCTTTCTTACTTGTTTTATATGAATGCTTTGTCGATTTGATCTTGTATAGTGTAGAGTATACACCTTCCATATATCCTTTGGGTATCAAACTAATTGATGAGCTTCGCTTACATTCCATATGTCAATATATCAGCTAAGAATGGCTTAACAATTCGCAGCAAATGTAAAAGCAAAAAGTTTAACAGGTTCACTATTTCGATAGCTCACTTTAGTCGGATTAAGCTAGTATACTTAATAGAGAGCTCATAAAAATAACTAGTTAAATTGAACTTAAAATATGAAACGTGATATTATACTCATAGCTCTACTTTTGGCTAAAATGCAAAGTTTGTGATTCCCGCAATATTCTCAATCTTTCAATCTTTCAATTTGCAGGGCAAACAATCTTTGATTTGTGTTTACTAGCAGATGTTGCAAGGAACAAAGCTGGGGAGTTATCCGTATTAGCATGCAAGTATCGCACATTTATGGGTAATCCTTGCTGCACACACATACACACCCATACACACATATCCACACGCACATTTATAAGTGTCTGTATGTAAAGGAGCGAAATATACTTGTATGAACATAGACTTTGGCAACTGTGGCAATGTATATTTATATGATGTGTGTGCATCAGTGTGGCTGTGTGTGGGTGTGTGAGTGTATAAGGTATAGAAAATGTAATCAGTTCATGCAATATGCAACAGTTGTGGGGCACAACAAACAGGCAACAAACAGGCAGTAAATTAGACGAAGTTCACGTGACTGTCACTTTAACACATTACGCTCCAATTACGCGTCCTTTCGGGGTAACATGATGCGGGCAAGGAGGGAAGGATACAAAGGGAAATGGCAAATGGAAGATGGGAAAACGCTGGCAATCTAATATTGTGGATAGGGAGGCGGAGGGGGGGGGAAGGATAGATAAGGTGGCATGTTGGCGGACTCATGCGTGGCAAGGCTCAAACTTATGTCATATGAGAGTATCGCTTTCTGCATAATAAAATCAGTGGCAGCTTGTCGCCTGTGTTTCCCCTTTACTTTCTTCCCCTCCTCTGTCCCTCCGTACGTATCTATTAGTTGGAAGTATACCCCTTGGCAGCAGCTTAAGTTGCCACAAAAGGGCACAAAATGCAATGCATACTAAACAGAAACATACATAGAATACGAGAGCTAGAAAGGAGTAGAGAGGGAGTAAAGGAGCAAGGGAGAGCCTGGTGAGAAATAACTAGTGTTCAGTTATGCAACAGGCAACAGGCAAGAGGCAAGAGACAACAGGCAACTGGCAAAGGAAGACTGGCAGATAGCAGATGGAAGATGGCAGATGGCAGTCTGTTGATGGCAGTTGGCACATGGCAGCAACAACTGCAATGGTATACAACAACCAGGATGTTGGATACATGTCACAGGACATCACATATGATGCAGCATATGTTGGGGCTAAGCTCAAGCAATTTGCATGCCATAGAACGAAATCTGCATCAGAGTCTCAAACGGGAATTTAATTACAATTTAAAGGTTTCCACACACAAAAGTGAAAAGCAAAGAAAAGAAAAGGGATACAAGTATCCTTTTTTAAGAATTATTTATTATATTTCACTTGATGTTTATTTGCCGAGTTTCCTTTTTTGGCTACCATTTAGCTACTGCTGCTTTCATTTCTATTCTCTTTCTTTCTCCTACTACTTTTTCTACTTCTTCTTAATATTTTTTTTGTTTTCTTTTCGTCCACCCTATTGTCAAAGTCAATTTAATTGTCTCAATTACGCGCTAAATACTGTCGACAACTTTCAACCGTAAACCGTGAACCGTGAACCCTGAACCGTAAGTAAACCCCGGCAAAAGAAGAAACCCAAATCAAGGCAAGGTCAGCAAGCGCAGAAACTGTATATTGTGGCAAGCCAAAATACTTCTTCATTGTATGACTGAAAGGATACCAGAAGCCAGAACTTCATTCATTGAGTCATTTGGTCCCATTTTCCCTTCCCCATTCTACCTCATTCTTCAACATTCTTCCATTTCCTACCACTTACCCATTTTTGGCAAAAGGAGCGACTAAATAATCAAGTGACTTACCGAGTACTAAAAAGTTAACGCAATTTTGTGGCAACTTCAAAAGTTTCCTAACTCTTTTGGGGCCACGTTGAACAATTCACTGCCTTCGTACCGTCTCCCCCTCCACCTCCCCCCCTATCGCAACCCATGCCTATCCCAGTCAGTCGCCTTCAGGACATTGCCTTAACGATTGTCGTTGTCGCTAACATTTTAACGCACAGTTGAATGCACTTTTATGCGTTCATCAGGACTTATCCAGCCAAGAGTTTGGAGGCTCTTAGCATATAATTTACAGCAACACTCTGTATATACAGGGTGCTTTTAGGCTAAGCCTAAATTTTGAGTGCGACGAACCTTTAAGTCTGTTAACATCGACAACATAGACACAGACGCAATTTTCCTGTTAATTTATTTTTGATAATTAAAAAACAACAAAAAGGCACACGTACAATATATACACACATACACACACATACATATACTTATACATTCACACTTGCACCTATACATATGTGTAAACATGACTGTCATTTGGACAATTTTCCAGTTAGTTGCGCATATTTTTCGATGCGTTTCGAGTAATAATCAAAAATTTATATTTCCCCCGCCCCCCCCTCCCCCACCACACACAAAACTCAAAAAGTGAACAACACATGTAAATTTTTCATAATCAAAAAAACTAAGAATGGATTGGACTGGGTACAGGAGGATGCGTGGATCGGGATATGAGGATATGTAGATGGGGATGTGAGGGTTTTGAGAGGGTTAAAGGTTAGGGTTGAGTTTGAATGTTTTATACGAGTCAACAGCAAATTCTGTTGTGCAAATATAGGAAATTGTGCAAACATTGAACGGAAATATCCTGCGGCTTTGGTGTACCCTATTTGTTGCATGCTGAAAAGGGTATTAAGGGGACGGTAGGAGGTAGTTGCTGTAGGAAGTTAAGGGGTATGAAAAATGAGGATGTAACTAAAAACTGCGTGGGACTGACGGACTGACGGACTGATTCAGTGGCTGGAAGCTGTGAGAAACTTTAATACCATCAACTAGGTGTCTTTCTGTGCAGGTATGTGTATGTGGGTGTGGGTGTGTGTATGTATGTGTGTGGATGTGTGTGTTTGTGTGCAAGTGGGCGACTCTTGGCCACAGAATTCACTCGTTTTACTCCTTTAAGCCGCTTAAGCTATGGCTATGCTAGAGTATCTATGTGTGTGAGAGTGTGTGGGTGTGTGTGTGTGTGTGTGTGTGTGTTAATGCTTGCGGTTGACATTTATAATTTTACACCGAAACTAATTATATTAACTTAAGAGCAGCGGCGCTCAACGGAATTAGTTTATGTAATGCATCTGTAAGTGCTCTTTGTATTTGTCCCATAGTGTGTGTGTGTGTGTGTGTGTGTGTGTGTGTCGTGTGTGTGTGTGTATCATTGCCCTTTTGCTGTTTCATAACAGCAACAATATTAACAATTACAACAACAATAACGACAATAAGAACAAGAACAAGAACAAGTATGGTACTTGGATTGTAATTTCCAATTAAGCTCAATTTAATACGCAGCGAAGCGGATACAATAGCCAACAAAGAAGTGGACAACATACTGGACACGGACATGTATCTGGTATCCCAAGTGCAAAATTGAAGAACATTATGGGATACACAAGGGAATAGGAAGAGACAAAACAAAACAACGGCAAGAACGAAATACAAGACAACGACAAGCAGCTCTCGACCAATTGCCAGTTATTCCCATTTACGATTATATAAGTATTTATTGTATTGTTTTCTGAAGCAAAAGGTAATTGCACTGCAACAAATTAGGAGTAATATTTTCAAGGATTCCATGAACATGACTTGCTTCTTCTTCTACTAATGCTTCTTCTTTATAAACTAACTTTGAGTACGTAAGATCGAAGACATTAATATAGTAAATACAAATTTTTATTAATATCCTAATTGTATTCAGCTTATATTAAGCTTCTATTCAGCATTCTCTCATTATGTATTCAACGTGTATTTACTATTGTTCTTAACGTGCTGTATATAATGAGTATTCAGCACTAACTTAACTCATATTCATATTCTACTTATATTCGATGTACATATTTACTTTGAGTGTTACATATATTGTGGCTTTATTCAATCTTCAATCTGTCTTAATCGAATTGTTTACATTCTAGAATCAGTCTACAAACTGTTTAGCTCATATTCAGCAGGTATTTCAATTATATTCAGCAAAATTCAATACTTATTGATTTTAAATTCAGTTCACTATCAGCCTATACACATTACTGAATCTATATTCAGCTTATATTCAATCTCTATGTAACCTATATTCACCCTATATTCAGCACATATCCAACTTATATTAAGCTCATATACAGCAGGTATTTTAATTACATTCGTCTAGCTATTTATTCAGCTTAAACTCAATACTATTCAGTGTATATTCAACTTTTTTTAAGTCCTATATTTAGTACACACTCAGCTTATATTCAGCGTTTATTCAACCTATACTCTGATATATATTCTGCCTATATTCTTTGTATATTGGCATTAATACAGAAAAAATTCATTACACATTCAGCATTATTTAATATAAATACACTACATATTCAGTATATATTGTACATAGCTTATATTCATATATTTAGCGTGTATTCAGCATTCTTCAGCCACATATATTGAACTATTTCAACTGAAATAAGTCCGTCTTAAACTTTTTTTCAGCCTTTTTTTAATTCACATACATACACTCACATACACTTCAAACACTAACCTTTATTCAGCACTTATTCAGCGCATATTCAATTCGTATTTTAACGGGATTAATAAAGAATTTTACTGCTAATATAATTGATTCCTTATTTGTTATATTAACTGTTCATATAAAAGCGAAGTATAGTCTTTTATAGTCAGAAACTGCATAATTATTTAAATTATGATTTATAATGTTAAACTATGTAAAATGCAGAAAATTGTTTGCATATATTCGATATTTCCTTTTAAGCAATCATGAGTTATATGCAAATACGTTGTATTTAAAAGATTATTATAAAATGAAACAAAGATTTAGAAGTTTACTTAAATTTATATTTTATGCTGTTCGTCAGCTATAAATAAAAATAAAAAAACAGAATATTAAACAGAATGTTAAATATAAAATGAGATCGAAAATTTTAATATTGCTGTCCTACAGCTTATAATTTGTTTAAAACCGATAAAAATTTATATGAACTGATTTCAAATGAACGATTTTTTATTTGTTTATACACAATATTATCTTATAAGCAAGTTTTTGCATTTATGAGGTTTAATTTAGTTCTAAATAATTTCATGAAGTTTAAAAATAAAATAATTTTGCATTTAAGCAATATTTTCATATAAGCTGTGCATCTTTTAACCGATATATATACTGTATATTCTATATGCTCTTAAACTCTATCTGTACTGTATAACTCACCATCAGCTATACTGTAACTAACCTTTCCTTCTTTATATTCATTTGTACACATTTTGTGTCCGTTCTCATATTTTGATTCATATTACTTTATATTTGAAATTGTCTCCCCTTATATATAAATATATATATATATATATATATAAATATCGTATATAGTTGGCAGTGAAAGCAAGCTGTATAGCTCGTATTCATATACCGTATCCAGAATATATCCGTAAAGTGCTAGCCGTGAGTGTACGTCACACTTTGTAAACTAATTAAATCGACAACTGGTGCTAGGCTACAATTTTAATTGAAAGCCATTTGGCTTCTAACAACTATAACAAACTGACAAACAAACAAATGGAACACATTTCGCTTCCTTTAGTTACACAACAGGGTGTTCGTTGTATCCTTCATCAGTACTACCTCGGTCTCTCTCTCTCTCTCTCTCTCTCTTTCACCGTCTCTCTATCTCTTTTTGGCGTATCTTATGTCCAGTATTCAATGTCGAATATCCTTATGTCTTTATGCCACTCAAATTGAATTCGAGGCAAGTTGCCCCCACGCACAGGAAACTCATTTAGACGCCACGACAATTGTTGCTGTTTGTTATTGTTGTTGTTTATTGTTGTTTGTGTTGTTTGTGTTGTTTGTGTTGTTTGTGTTGTTTGTGTTGTTTGTGTTGTAGCTGCTGTTTACTGTTTACTGTTCCTGCATATTATGTATTTAAAAAGTTGCGTGAAAATGAAAACAAATGACGATTAATTAAAAGTAATTGAAGACAAAATAAAAGTGAAACTCGAGACGTCTGCACCGATTTTTAAATTGAAATTAAAATGGAAACATAATTAAAAAACATAAATCGTTCAACAGCCTGATCCATTCCTTGATCCACACATATATATATATATATACATATACATATCTCAATATATACACACACAGTTTACAGTTGGTTTTATCTAATTGAAATGGAGTCATTATCCTGTCTGTGTCCTGTTCAATGAACCCACAAACAAAATTTGTTGCAGCGCTGCAGCTGCTGGTGCTGCTGCTGCTTCTGCCGCTGCTTCTTCTGCTGCTGTCGACAAAAAATTGAAATGTAAATTAAATAGCCTCAATACGAATATTTGTTGGCCTCAACAGGTCATTTGCTTGCCTCACCCTCCATCCATACCCAAATTTTCAGAAGCCGAACCTTCTGTCATCTTCGCCCTTCTTCCTGTCACCGTCTCGGCTATTCTCTAATTTAACCAAGTTCACACAAATTGCCAGGCTGGGCAAACGTACAAGAGGAGAGAGGGAGAGACTGAGAGAGAGAGAGAAAATAGCAAACAGACAAAACTGACGAAACGGCCAAAAGCAAACAAAAATTAAATAATTTTTTTTTTTTTTTGTATTTTTGTTGCGACTGCGGCAGCTACTGTTGACCCTCGTTGCGACCGTCTTTGGGGCTCACTTGTCTGCGCTTTATCCTTATTTGTTTTCATTTTCATTTGTGGCACGGCGGCAGCTGCTTTCAAGCTGCAACACAACACAATACAAAAACAGAAACAGAAACAAAAACAAGAACACAACAACAACAGCAACAACAAGAACAAACCCAATGCAAGGTGTCTGGGGAAATTAACAGCGCCTCAGGTGCGACCCTACCCCACTTCTCCCCTCAACAAACCTGATATAAAACCGAAACCGTATCCAACACCCAAGCAATACCCACTATGTGTGTTCTACTGGTTGATTTTTAATGAAATATGACTTTGCTGGAGCCAAACACCGCACCCTAGTCATAGCGACAGTCAGCCATCAAAGTCAACCACAAATAAATGAATAAAAAAAATGTGAAAAGTCTGAGTGAATATTGCCCATACGCCACGTTGAGCAGCTGGAAGCAGCTCGAAGCAACTCGAAGCAGAACAAGCTAAAAAATCAGCAGGAATCGAGTTAATTATTACAACTGAGTGCGCAGCTAATTGAAGCACCTTTTAAACGTAGCAAGGATAAAATATCCTTTTGTCCGGCAAATAAAAAGTGAAACATTCTCCCCTACTCCCTTCTCTCTTACCCTACCCAACCCATTTGTGGCTTCTGCTCTTGACTTTTACGCTTATTTATCTATTTTTCTTTTTTTCTGTTATTTTCTTTTTTTTTATTTTTATTTTTTTTAATTTTCTTCCATTTTTGCATTTTCCACATTTTTATGCGTTTTGAACAATTTTACAGCTCAAGTGGCAGAAATGTGTAGACAACGGAAATAACTAAAAATATAATATGTAAAATGGAAAATGTAAATGTTTAAAATTACCAAGGACATTCTAGAACAAGGATAGCTTTACTCTGCGTATCTATTTACTCTCACGTAATTTAAGAACTTTTCAATAATTGCTCAATTTCGATTTTTCATTTTTATTTAACGCGCATTTTCTGGCTTCGTAAGTTTAAATTGAATTTTAAATATGCATAAACAACAAACAACGACAACGACAACAAACACCAACACCAATACCAAACGCACCAACAACAAAAACAACAACAACAACAACACTTTAGCCTGTGGGCTTACACTTTGCTAAAGGAAATACAAGGATACAAGGCAAAGTAGTGTAGGGGAGAGAAGGGAGGACTATACAGAGGTATACTATATAAAAGCAGCCCATCTAAAGCATTACCATCGATTTTTTTTTTTTTTTGTGGCTCTTAAAGTTTATAAATATTTATGGTCATATTCTCTCTAGACTATTGAACTTGCTTTTTCGGTTTACATTTTTTGGTTTGCTTTCCATTTCCTTTTAACGCCAAAACTGACTGAGCCCATTTAAATAGTCAACAAGTGGACCAATGGAGTTGCTCTTGCATTATGGACACAGCTGGTGTACATTAATAGAGGTACATATTGCACACATAAAACCATATTACCAGTATGCTCCTAATTTACTCTCCGGCTAGCTTTTGCATCGCATCAATTCCAATTATAATTCTAACCAATCATATTTATATTCGCATCTATATAGAATCTGCTTTAGATATAAACATCTGATTACTTTTCAAATATACATGTATATATAGGTATGTATCCTATTACTATATACTAGTTGTTTACCTTTAACATCCAAGATGATTAAATACTAAATATACTTAAATTAAAAACTGCTTAACTTTTACAGGGTGGCCCATCTAGCGTTTGGTTTTTGAACTATCGATAATTTTGACTTTGACACTTCGAATGTCATTGTCAATGTGTCAGATATTTAGTAGAAGTTTTGCAGTTTACGAAATATATACTCGTTGTTTTTGTTTTGTTGCCGCAATAACTTCGACTATACAAATCTATTAATAAGGGAATTCAGTTGTTTATTTAATAATATTTATTTAATATAACTAAATTTTCTTCAATCCACATCCGAAAACTCATTGAACTCAACAGAAAATATATTGAATGTAGAGCAATTCGCAGTGAAATTCATTAAGTTTGATTCTGAATATGATTCACTTTTAACAGGTTGAATTTCCATGTCTTTGACTTTGTTAATTGTTTAATTTTTTTCACTCTGTGTTTAGTATTTTCTTAATTATTTTAAATGCTTTATAATAAGCTATACAGTATATATAATATATACCATCTACCATATACAATGTCCATACTGCGGCCCAGCGACTTTCACAGACTTTTTCTCAGACGATTGCAGCTCTATTAAAAATATATGCATATTCCTTAATATCCCTCCCCTCAATATATAGGGTGGTCCACGAAAGATTTGCGTTTTAAAATCGCTATAAAAAAACAACGAGTATATATTATTCAAAATTCTTTTTTTAACCATTTCGTAAACCGCAGACCTTCTACTAAATATCTGACACATTGACAATGACATTCGAAATGTCAAAGTCAAAATTATCGATAGTTCAAAAAGCAAACGCTAGCTGGGCCACCCTGTACTACTTGCTTTATTCCAAATAGCAAAAGAAAATGTATTAGATTCATAAATAATAAATAATAAATTCATAATAAATAAATAATACATTATATACATCCTATATTCATCGTTACCCTGCCAGGCGACTTGTTGTGTTCTTCTTCGCTTTAAAGTGTGTGTTCTCATTGACTCTCTGAACAACCAGTGTATCTTACATCCATATTTTACATATATGGTGTATAACACAATCAACAATATACATCTACAAATGCTTAAACTCTGCATCAATTTGCATCAATTAATACTTTCTTAGCAAAGCTTAAAAATGAAAGATTTCATTACATGTTTTATTACCTTTTATTCGACTTTTTTTTCAAGTTAGACCAAATGTTTACACATATCAAATAGAAATCCATTTGTTGAATCATCTGTTTAATAAATGGTTTAGTCTGCAGCCTGCTATTTTAGCCATTGCCTAAAGATTTTACACGGCCCTCAATTAAAGTCAGCAAATTGTGATTTAAATTCTTGCTCTAGTCTGAACTATGTTTGCTTATTTTGGACCTAATTATTGTCATAAAAGATACATATACGTTTGTTTCTATTATTTGATCCATGACTGTAAGTCATAGGCTTCCATTTTTGTTCATCAGCCCAAACAATTGCCTAAGCTATGATTTATATATTTCAAGTTTTGAGTTAAGATGTGCCAAGTAGATGTAGGTATAAAGTGGTTAATACTTGAACTTTGTATTAAGAGTGATGACCTCTAGACGTAGTATATAATGTATAATAAATTATTGTTAAGTATATTGTTGTATGTAAAGTATTGAGAAAATTGTTGTAACTGTTTCTTTAGGCCATTAATAAATATATTGTTCGATAGAAATAGCATTTTCCTTGCAAACGATTTTAGTGAACGTAGTAAGCATTTTAGCAAGAAGTGTAGCTTTCAAAGGAAAACTTTTAAAATTGCCATTTATTAGTTTCACTATGAATTTTCACTCAAGGTAAGAGAGCAGAGCATAAAGTAAGAGCCTGCTTCATATATTGTTAATTGTATTAAACAGTTTCTCAAGAGAACTTATATCAAATTGAAACTTGCACAAAGTTTTGGTTATTGATGCAATCATCAATCAGTCTAAAACATAATTACCATCAATCAATAATAAACAAGTTTGTAACAAATTCATTTTAAAACCATAAAGGGAAGTATGAGATTCTACTACCATCTAAACCATGGCCTATTACTATACAACATGATAATAAATCTTATTGGAATATGGCCTAAAACTAAACTTTAATTTGTTTTCTTTAACCATATCATAAATAAAACAGTTTTTATTTTAGATTTAATTTATATTTTTTTTTTTAACAGAAACCAAAATATTTGCAGAACTAATGAAAATTACATTTACCCATTTTAAATGACTTAATTAATTTTTAATTTTAATAGCAAATATTTCACAAATTACACATAAAATCAATAAACTGAATGGCCTTTAGGTTTTGCTCTTTACAAATTTAACATTCAAATTTAAGTGCGCAAAGCATTAAAACGTCGACAACTGTTTAAATCTTATTTATAATTCAATAGGAAATCATTTTAATATATATATATATATATATATATATTTATATACTCAGGAGATCTGCTTTAAAAAACCTATGCTTATAGATGAGACACGTGACATTTGCTTTAAACTTTTCAATCAAACCGATTTTATTGCTATCTATTTTTATTGACAGGCGTTCAAAAATAAAGCGCAAAAAATAGAAGAAAAAGCTGCGGAGAGAATGAAAAAAGTAAAAATAAGTAAAGAGAGCTTACGAAAAGGAAATGCCTATGATTCTATGTTGTCGTATACGTATTATCGTATTATGATGTCAGGACGTGTTATCATTGCTCATACTGTGAACTTTCAACTCTTAGCTCATCAATTTTTCAATAGGCCTGTCAGCCCAAAGTGACTTCTACCACATTAGCTGTCTGTCAGTCTGTCAGACTGTCAGACTGTCAGACTGTCAGCCAGTCTGAGTGCCTGTCTTTTGGCCACATTTGTTGTGTGGCTTGTTAACAATCTGTGGCTTAATTATGTGGCACAAGTGTGGGCCTATTTACAATATAACTATGATTATATATATAGATATATATAAGCTTAAGATATTCGAGCCTTATGCAGTGCATATGACTTGTGATGTGTTATCCAAGTGCTGGCGGAGCTGAGCTTTGATTAAATGGTAGGTGTCAGCTCTGACACCTACTTAGATCTGAAAGTGTAAGTGAATTTATAGCGCAATTAATGAGCAGCAAATTGAATGATGGGAAATTCGTGTCCTTTTCCATATCCTTGTCCCTGTTTTTGTTCTTGTCCCTTTGCTTATTTTGTCTTGTCCTTGTCCTAGCCAAAAGCAGTAGCAACAACAAAAATAGCAACAGCAGTAGCACATACAAATTTGTTAAGCAAAAAGGATTCCCATGTTATTAAGGAGCATTGAACGTAGCAGCAGCTGTTTTCGCGCCGTAAAGAACCAATTTAAATTTCGTAAATAGACTTTCTCGAATCGATATGACCAGCAAAGGGAGAAACAAAAGCAAAAAAGGAAAAAAAAAAACCAAAAAGGAAAATGAAAATGAAAATGAGAACTGAAACCAAAAACGAAACTAAAAGAAAAGATATAAAACGCAACGCAAAAAGTAGAAAACCTTTTTTAGGGTTTGTTTCTCATTTCTTTATTTTTATTTTTTATTATTTTTTTTTTTTTTTTTTTGCCTATTTAAAATATATAAATATTTTAACTTAATAAATGCGGCATCAAGTTCGGTTGGCGCCTGCGGGTCCGTCCTCGCAACTTGAACAAGTGATGAGCATACAAGTATACGACATTTACATAAACTAAGGCAGGACTCAGTTTGGATTCAGGAGTCCATCTTTTTGTTCCCTGCTTTGGCCAAGGATTTGTTTTGTTTGGCTGCCCTTTTCGCATGCCGCGCAAACATTTCCAAGTTGAACTACGCCCGCGGCTGCTGTCAGCCTTCTACCAGCCTGGCTCCAGCATAAGAACTCAACTGGTTAAAGAGTTTTCAGTAGGCAGCAGGAAAAAGAAACTGAAGGAGCTAAAATGAGATGAGATAGAAGCTGAGCTCAGGTTAACTTTACATCAGCTAATGGTCGATGAGCCGCTGGGAGCTTCTTTAAGCTGTTGCCTTTTATCGGCAACAGCTAAACACACACACACACACACACACACACACACACACATACAAAACGCTATTGGGACGAGCTCATCCACAAATGCCGCACAGTCCGGAACATGTAAATTGAACCTCAACCAACACAACCAAACGAGAAGTTTGTGGGTAAATATATATATATATATATATATATATATATATATATATAGATACACAGAAACATATATACTATATACAAAACGCCGAACAAAATAGACATAAAAATCGCTTTTAAATAAAATCACAAGTCAAAAACTGCACGAAAAAAAAATCAATGAGGCACGCACAATTTGTGCCACAAAAGATTCGTGGGTTGTGGTTGTTGTTGTTGTTGTTGTTGTTGTTGTTGTTGATGTTGTTGTTGTTGTTGTTGTTGTTGTTGCTATAACCCTTATACCCTGTACACAAAATGTTAAAGATATGATCTATATATATATAGTTAAATAACTACATAAAAACGAATAAAATATCAGTTTCACTTTCCCTGCTCTTTGCTTCACTTTGCACTTTTATATAAAGTTGGCACAGCTGCATAAAGTATAAGCAAATATATAGAGAACCGAAATCATATAAAAGATATATAATATAATAAAGTTCCTAAAATTTGTTCGCCCAATCAATTACCTGGGAATAAAATACTAGAAAGATATGGTCACTTTAGGTTTTTTCTGCTATTCGCAAGCCAATGGCAATTTGGTTGGCAACGCTGCGTAATAGAATAAGCAAGTAAACCGTAAGCTGGTTGGCAATCAATTGCTTTTGACTTTATAGGGCAACGTGTCATCATTCAATTCCAATTAGATATAGAGCAACAGCCTAAGTCAATCAATTGAAGTTTTAATCTTAACAGTTTAAGTGCTATCCGAACTTTTAACCAGTTGGCAACGCCGTGTAACCCAATTAACCAATGAGTTGTAAGCTGTTTCATGCTAGCCTGTTATAGCGCTAAACTTTAACCATTTATTCATTTATTTCATTCTATATAGACCAACGAAATTGTGGGCCAAGTTAACTCGTTAAACCATTCGTCCAAAATACCCCACAATAGTGGTAATAGTATGCAATGCACGTAACAAACAAATTGTGTATTCGACTTGCTATAGCAAGATATAAATGTATTACTGATTTTTGGGTGGCCATATTTGACCTTTTACTAGTTGATATGCCTTAGTCAAGATCCACTAGCTAGTGGGCGTTACTTTTATTATTTATTTATCTACTTTTTGGGCTGTTGCTGTTGCTGTTGTTGTTCATCTTGTTGTTGTTGTTGTTGTTTTTTGTTGTTCTTGAGATTCTTCTTGTAATTTTCATACAGTTTTCTTTTTTCTTTTTTGCTGAGCTAGTGCTATAAATTACGAAAACGCCTTCGCCTTCGCCTTCGCCTTCGCCTTTGCCAACATCGCCCCTTCTTCAGCTCAGAAAGTCTAGGCACATAAAATATTGCACATGAGTGGCTTTTAGTCAAAACGAGCAAATGAAATGAGGAGAAAAAATAAAAAAATACTTCAAGTTGCTCTCGAAGTGACGGCAGCAACAAGTCGCAAATGAGCAAAGAAAGCAAAATATGTATCATAAAAAAAGCTGTTTTGTAGCCGACTTTTAGGCGGCGCAACTGTGCGTAGCAAGCGGAAGTTGTTGCCGCCTTTTAAGCAGCCAAACAGACATGATGAGGCGAGCATAGGCATGGCAAGGAGGGTAAAGGGAAAACAGCGCGACAGTCAGACTGACAGATACGAAATGATTTAGTTGCTACCTCGACGCGTTTATTAGATTACTTTACAGGCAAGGACGAAGCTAAAGCAGCTGGAAAGAGACACTTGAAAATTTCTATGTGTGTGTGTGTGTGTGTGTGTGTGTGTGTGTAAAGTCTGTGTACATAATTTTCTTTTTTATTTGCTACCACCTCATTTGCATGCGTGTCCTGGCATGCTGCTGCTGCTGCTGCTGCCTCAGCCACACAACTCGTGCAGCCTTTCATTGCCAACCCCCCTCCTGCTCCCTTTCGTTACCAACATTCAGTTTATTAACAATTCAGTAAAAGCCACAGAAACAGAGCAAAATGTCCACTGTTTCACATATTGTTTTTCCTTTATTTTTGTTTTAATTTGTTTTGTTTTGGTTTGGTTTGTTGTAACCGTCGAATTCAATTTGTAAAATTATGTATGCGGTTGTGTGTACGTGTATGTGTGTGGGTGTGGGTGTGGGTGTGGGTGTGGATGTGTGTGTAAATAATTATGTTTATTATTATTTAATAACTTTTTTACATTGTATTTAAATTCAGATTTCAACGGCCAGCAGGCAACATGTAAAAGTGAAATCAATAATTAAAAAAGTTTTAACTTTTACAATTGATTGCAGACCGAATCCTGTTTGGTCCTTGACAGCAACAGATTTGTAATGCATACTTAAAACATGTTTTCTTTTTTAATTATTTTCAATTTTTAATGAAGTAAAACGGAAGCTTAAAAAAGATATAGCAATCCAATCAGATCCCATAGAACTGAAACAAATTCTTATATATAAACTAAAAATTATATGTGAAATTGTGAATGTACTCAAAGGTTTTCAAGAGGTCCTTGAACAATTCCTATAAATATACTTCCGCAGCTCTTCAGTTGACAGCGAATTAACACCTCAAATATAAAAATACAAAACGCACACACATACACACATGCACACACACACACACGAAAAGAATAATACAAAAAAGTTGAACCACAAAAATCAAGTTAAAATTCAGTATCTAAAATCTCATTGGGAAAGGTCAAGACGACCGCTGTGTTCGACTTGACATTGCAAGCATGATAGAAAAAATGAAAAAAAAAAAAAACAAAACAACACACACGTATACACAACCTCTGCATAGCAAAGGCACATGGAGGAGTTGCTGCTGAAGATGAAGACCTGACCACGCAATAGATTCTCAAGTGGTGCTCAAAGTCCAAAAGCAACAATAACAAGCACAAAGACAGAGCCAAAGCCAGCAAAAAGTGTTTGTATACCCTGTATTGAACAGTGAAACTAATAGGCTAGCATAAGCTTAAACAAAAATGATGATATAAACTAAGAGAGAATCAATTTCCAAGTGTCTAATTCAGACAAAGAATTCTTCATTAAGCTCTACCCTTGCGATATAGAAGAAAGATTCTTCTGGAAACCATACGAAGTTGTTTCAATTTTCAGCATATAGGGTATTTTAAGGTTGTTAACTTTCGAATCGGTTACACTTGTTATTGAAGATTTTTAATTAAGTTCAGCCCAAGTGAACTCAACTGAAGCTGGAGCTGGAGCCATTGATGTAGCCATAGTTGTAGTTGCCGCTGCTGCTGCGGCTGAAACTGAATCTCTAAGTGAAGTACCTGAAACTTTTTGCTATAAATTCAGCGGTTCGCTAGAGCAAAGGCATCAAACAGCCCAAGCAACTTTTAATTGCCAGTCGCCGTTACCCAAATCCGTTAAGAAAAAGAAGAAAAATGGTTAGAGCAACGTTTACGAACAACTGGAATACACATACAGGATATATATTTTTTCATTTTTAATTTTTGTTTCTCTCCTCTTTTGATACTTCATTTCGCAGAAAATCTTTTCGCTTAGCAGTGTGTTCACCCTTTCCGCTGTGGCCAGCGCCGCTTTAGCTGCACCTCAGGGCTCAGCACGGCTACGTCGTGATGTATCAGAGCTGGTGGATGCTTCTAGCATGGATTTAACGTCTCCGGTAACGGAATATCTGCCTGTTGATGTTACTGAACTGCCCGGTACTGTGCGTGGCGAGGAGGGTTACGAGTATCGTACTGTGCGCCGGCTTAAGCTGCGTCATCGCAACCGTCGTGATGTCTCCCATTTGCACCTGGCTGCTGATGCACCAGCTCGTCAATATTTGCCACCACCAAGTCATTCTTATTTGCCACCGGCACCAGTGCCAACTGCAGCAGCACCAGCTCCGGCTCCAGTAATGGCCGATGACACTGAGGAGGTTGTTGCCGCATTACAGCCCAAGGTGGCCCGTGAGTATTTGCCCCCAAGCGAAGAACCAGTGGTCAATACTGAGGCACCCGTGGTAGAAACCGAAGCACCAGCTGTCGAGGAGCAACCAGAGCCTGATGTTCGTGTAGCTGATGTGCCCACAGCCGAGTTGCGTGAGGATGGCTACCACTACAAGCAGCCCCTGGAGATGCCCGCTGAGCTTAAGGAAGCCAACCGGGAGTATTTGCCACCTCTAGGCGCTGATGTTGTCGCCGAAGGACCTGCCAATGGCGAGAGCGCTGTTCTCACCAAGGATGGATACCAATATCGTGCTATTCGTCGTTACAGATTTTAGATTTTTCTTCATATGTTTTTTCTTTTGTGTCGAATTTCAATTTAATTTGAAATATTTTTGTTTGTTTTTTCTTGAATAAAATCATTTTTTTATTGCAATTTATAACACTATTTGAATTGATATATATATATATAACAGCCATAAGATAATACTTTCGATTTAAGATAAATTTTTGATCAGGACCAAAAGATGCATCAAAATTCTCGCTGACTGCTTAGGGTTTCGCCATGATTAAGAGAAATTTATATAAATTTTTTAAATTGAACTTTAGTTTGGACATTAAAAGTTTCAAGCCGTAAGTCGAAACATTCAATTAAGTTAGTATTACAACGATTCAACAACCTTTTGATATACATAATAAATAGACAATTTTCTTTTATACCATGGTAGAAATATCTTTTCCATTGGATAAGAAACAAAAAAGTTATAGAGGAAAAGATTCAACATGAAGTAACTGACAGCAGCAAACAACAGCTTAAAGTCTGTATAAATATGTATATATGTGTGTGTGTGTGTGTGTTGTGTAAAGGACTTTTAACTTGTTTTAAACTTAAAAGATTAAAATTTCCGTTTTTAGCTTTTCAAGGCACTTGAGGATCACACGAATTTCATAGCAATCTATGTGTGTGTTTGTATGGTATAGCGTTGCCACCCTGTTATGGTATGCCAAATTGACAACACTATACAAAAGTTGTACGTATTGCCAGATTTGTCATTATAGACTTGCCACAAGTGCATGTAACAGTCAAAAGTTATAAAACAAAAACATTTGCTTAAAAAAATAAAAATTATCTTTGACCTAATAATGAAATTTCAACACTTCAGGAAAATAAAAGTAAAAAAAATAATATTTATTAAAATGTTGTTTGCAATATCATATTCATAAGTACTTTTAATGACTTTTAATATTCTGTCAATTAAAATGTTTTTCTTTTTTTTTGTGTTTTTCTTCCTTTTATTTGTTGTTTCTATTTGCGGCTTCCTTTACAAAAATTATACAAACTTTTGTATCATATTATGTAAAGTTTTACTGCTGGTTAACTTTTCCATTAACGACTTTTCCTGCAACTAGTTGGATGTACAGAGTGTATGTTGCTCTTTCTCTACCTCTCTCTCTCGCTCTGTTGGTGTGTGTGTGTGTGTGTGTGTGTGTGTATGCGTGTTTCCCCCTCATAGTTTGCATAGCGTATACGCAATGTGGTGCCACCCTCAGCAAACACTGTTGCATTACCTCACGTGTTGGTTGGGTTTTTATTTTAGTTTTACTTTTCTTTTATTTTATTTTATTTTCAACTTTTTCTTTTGGGAGCAGTTAAAGAGCAAAGGTAATAGCAGAGTGAAGCATGTTAAGATGGCAAAATATATATAACTATGTGTGTTTGTGTGTGTGTGTGTGTGTGTGTATGTACATAGTTATAACAAGAAAATTAGTGTCCATAAAATGGTAGCAATTAGTACAATTTATGTACGATTTTAGCCACTTGTAGCTGAAGTCCTTTCATAAGCAGTTCGATATGAAAATTATGGTTAGCATATTTAAGGACATCGTCTGTTCAAAAGGACTTTTGAGGCACACGTTGCCATAGTTGCTCTTAAGGCTTCATGAATGCACTTGGGCGTTAATTCAACTTAACTAGGACAACAACAACAACAACAACAACAACAACAAGGACAATTACAACAACAAAAGCAACAGCAACAAGGACAACAACGAACACAAAGTGAGCACTCAAGATAAATTACTTGGCTTATTGGTATTGCCAATGTTGCCGCTATTGCCAATGTTGCAAAGAGAGTTAAATCTCAGTTAATAGCATTTCCACACTTTTCCACATTTTTCCACGCACTTCGTTTTCCGGACAGCATTGCCGAGCATCAAGCATTGAACATCGAGCAATGAGTACCAAGTATCGAGTACCGAGTACCGAGTTATGGCGTTATTTTTACGCCAATTTTAATAACGAAATCAATTGCATGAAATTCAATTACAATTTTCCCGCCTTTTTTTCCGGGCAGCGACTCAACATTTCCCTTTCCTCTCTCTCTCTCTCATTTCATGAGTGTCGAATCAAAGCGAGAAACTCAATTAAAGTCGACTGATTTTCAGTTGAAAATGTGTGCAGCACTCGGTGTGTGTGTGTGTGTGTGTGTGTGTGTGTGTATGTAATGAAAGCCACAAGAAAAAAAATGTTAATGTACATCTCAAACACACCACAAATATATCACATACATGCACACATAACAGACACACCCACATACGCACACACCAACTTAGCCACATACAGACTACACGCAGAGTTATTTTAAGTCGCAATGAACGATAAACAATACATGAAAGCGAAACAAAGATGATTTTGGGACAATTGACAAGGGCCACATCATGGTCGGCAACGACTGGGTGTTTAGTAAATGGGAGGGTAGAAGGGTAGGTGCCCTTTAGATTGAGACAGAAGCTGTCCCTGACAGCCCGCTTATTGCATATTAATTTGCGTGTGTCACAAAATGTCAAGAGAAGAAAAAGAGAAATCAAAACAGCAAACAGTAAACAGCAGTAAAGCAGCAACAAGCGACCAGCAACAACAGGATCAACATTTAATAATAACAATTTAGGGACTAGCCGGAAGGACATTTTGTGAGACAAGTGGTAGAAGAATGTTCTGAATGTCTTTCAAAGCGATTTCAATATAACAATATTCGTAAACAACAAATTTCATAAAATCTCTGCACGATTATCTTCTGTCTTTACATATATATGTATATATATATATATATATATATATATATATAACTTGTCTTCAATTCCCCAAAACAATTTCCGTACAAATCCTTATCATTAAATACAGTATAAATAAAGTTTAAGCAGAGATTTGATTGAAATCCTTGCGAAAGGAGTTCGTTATTTCGCTATATGGAATGTGCTTCACTTTGAGTTGATGTTTCTTTGACAGCTCAGCGCACTGAAAATGTTAATAAACTTTTGCATATTTATGAATTTAATTTCTGCATTACATCCTATCATATAATCACATACACATACGCACACAAGCACACCCACACACATATATGCTTATGCATATTTTAAAATAAGTAAAAAATTACTGCAGGCCATGCGGGTGTTTTACTGTGCGTATACTTATTATTTTTACACGTTTATGGCGCATACGTACTAAAACGATACCCCCCCTCACACGCTCTCATCACTACCCCTGCGGTACTCCCGTTAAGTATAACTTTGCATGGGCGGATGGCTTTATAGCTCACCTTGACTTTCCCTTTCGGATCGTCCTAGATCACATTGGATGCTGATTCTTCTCATCCTCAAGCATAGACCCAATTAGGTTTTCTGCGGGATGAGTTCCCCCACTAGTGTCCTGTACCTCACACACTTATACAGAACATGCTCCAAATCTTTTTCTGCGTTTGGACAAGTCGGACAGACATGCCTTGTAAAAAACTGCGTTATGTGGAAATTTAACTCTTCTACCTTGCGCCTAAACCACACTGAGGATTAACCTGGATATCCACCTACCCTTTATTAAGGCGTTCCATTTTACCTGCCATGTACCTATCGACGCTTGGAGCTCCGATCTGCGAATAGCTTTTGTGGTTGTGGTTCTTCATTTCTAGGTCTATTGACAATATGCCAGCTAAACGAGAGCTAATTCTGAACCCTACGATACCCCTGAACGCATTGAACCTATAAAGCACAGCCAATTTTCGTTGGAGCTGCCTGTTGCTATCGAGTAGTATCCTAGCCAATCTTATAAGACTTGTGATAGCAGCTATTAGTGACCTTGCAATCGGGTTTAAGCTCTTCGTTGGAGTTTTACTTTTGTTAATAGTTTTGTGTTCATATTGCTTCTGTTCCCCAGAGCTGCGAAGATATAGGTCCGCCAGGGCAGGGGTCCGCAATAGCCAGGTAAAGATAGATAGAACAGGAGATTCGACATCTAAGCGGAGGTAGACACAGATGGACAACACACAGACAGCATTAGGTAGCTAAATGTACGTTATACAAATACTTTATAAAAAAAAAACATTTTTTACTTTTTTCCCATAAATTTTAGTTAAGCCAAAAAAAAATAGTAAAACATGTACGTGGATACACACTTATAAAGACATATAAACGTACACGTACACACACACACACAAAGAACTGAGACCCAATACAATTGAAAGACATAGTCCAGAGCTAATGTAATACTAAGTCTTGCTGAGCGCCTTTTTCTTCCTTTGTACCAGAGTATCATAGAACGGATTATGACTGATGGATTGCATCAGGCATTTGATCCATTCTTGTTGATCCTCTTCTGTTGCTGCGGACAAGCGATATACTGTATGCTTGCCCTCAACCACCTTACCCTCGGAATCAGTCTTGCATGCTTTGATAATATTAGCTCCGCCTGTGGCGAAAAGCTCAAAGCAATGGCGTTTGCTGCGATCCTGTATCTCACGCACTGATATATTCTCTAGTGGTATTATGCCACGTGGATGCTTATCGGTGGTATACGCAAAGTAATACAGGCAGTTGTCATTCAATATGAACCAACGTCGCTTCCACCATTTGTATCTTTCACCCTGTTTCCAAAGCCATCCCTCTTTGTCTGGATTGATAAAGATGTGCATCAAATTATTCCTATCGTCTTCTGGTATTTTAAAGGGCTTTGATCGAATGGATTTGTATAATGATTCGAGTAGCCCACGGGGTAAATCTCCTCCGTTATTGATACCTCGATTCATCAAAATGAATTGCTCAACGGTGAGTTTATCTTTAACCGATGGATTGTGAAGTGATGTGTTGAGCATAATAATAGCGAAGCTCAGTACATAGCAGGTATCCGTAGTGTTAAAGATATACGGATTCAATTGACAATATCTCTGCGCGAAACACTCTATCATGCGATCAATCTTTTGTGCCTCACCGGGCAAACGGAATGACCACAGGAATTGCCTTAAAGCTTGGATCAATATCAAATTTGTGAAATCTTGTAGTGCCAGAAATGCTTTCAATACATTCTCATTGAAATCGTTTTTCTCTCCGAGGTAATCGCCAATAGCAGTTTTATTTAATCCCTCACCCTTGCAGAGGAAACGCGCCACATCCTGTGGATCATGACGTAACAGTCCATTCTCTACCAGATATTCAATGCCTTTTTTGGGATCCATATTAAACTTTTTGCGTCCTATTGACATATGTTTATCCTTATTGGAATGCTTTTCTTCTACCACATCCAGCGCCTCCATCTCCGCAACAATCTCGCACAGCTCATCTTTGACGCGCTGAATGTCAAGCAAAACCTCCTGCTTTTTTCTTCGCAATTCAACGAGTAACTTCTGTTGCTCTGGCTTCAATTCGGGAATCGATAATTCACTACATCCCTTAGATATTGCACCGTATGATTTATTTTCGATATTGTCCATTGAGCTCATCATTGCGGCACTCAGATTAATCACAAACGATTTTTTAAGTTTTGATATTTTTTCGTCGTTTTCATTTATTAAACAAAATTTAAATTTACAATAAAACAAATCAACACAAGAAATTTTTTTGCCTTTTTTTCCAGCTCGTGTGCGTGTGTGTGTGTGTGTGTGAGTGTGGATATGGGTGTAGGTTCATTACAAGGTAACATTTTGAATACCCAAACAAAGTGTACTAAGTACAAAAGTAAGTAAAAAATAAAAAATATTCCTTCAACCAAATCTTATGAAAAAACTCTGTGCTATATATATCTAACAAATACAGTGAAGCTTCATAAAATAGATACATATATTGATACAGATACAGATAGAAAGCATTACAGAAGCGTTAATTGAATAGTTGACCAATGAATCAATCCCTTTTTAATTGTTAAACTATAGAGTTAAAACTTGAAGCTCATAATGGTAAGCACGTAATTTGATCAGATACTTATACTATATCTTTTACATATACTATATATCTCTCCATATTTTCCGTATATTTCTTATTACTTTCTTTATATCAAAAGCGTATTTGCATTTTGTGTTTTGTGTTTTTTTAGTTGATTTTATGTTATGGCCTGACTTGATTTGACGTCTCTTTAGAGCCCTTTAAGCCATATATTACCGTACTATATAAGGCTATATACTTATTTAACAAGATTCACGCTTTAAAAGTACGTTTACGACACACTTTCTCGCAACGCCTTTGATGATATTGTCCTTTAATCAGTGACAGCCAGAGAAGTATGAGTTTCATTTATGTGCTTCATTTTGTGGCATGTTTTAACATTGACAGCAACATCAGTAGCAGCAGCAGCAATAGAAGCAGCAGGAGTAGCGACAGCTACTAATTGTGCGCTTAAAATAACAGTGAAGAACAGTATTTGTTGTTCCATATTCCTCCACCGACTGCCCAACCTCCTTACCTATATCTTTATCGCTGAGAGAAAGTTGTTTACTTTCCATTTCGGTATTGGGTTTTCTTTAGCCATAAAGAAAGAAAATGAAAATTTATAAAGAAGATTTTTCTATGCTAGAAGCTAACAATTGTTGGCTTTAACTGTACTTTAAAATGGTTTTATGACAAGTCGATACAAGTAACATTTTGAGTAGTTATTAACAACTATAATTTGTTGTTGTATGTGTTGCATATGTTACTTGTGTTGAGTTTTGTAGAATGTCAACAAACATTTTAACTTAATTAAAATGAAAGACAAAAGCTGAAAAACAGCAGCAGCAAAAAGTGTTTTGTTGCCATAACTGGCACACAAATTGGCCACAACAGTACTCCGCGTCTCATTTGCCGTTATGCTATACTATAGGTATGGCATGTTGTATATTGTATGTAGCATGTGGCATGTGGCATGTGGTATGTAGCATGTTAGTGTTGTTATTGCTGTTGCTATTACTATTGTTGTACAATGTACATAGCCTAAATCCACCTCAAATTACACAATTTTGTGGCCAAGCTATTAATTTTATAACATTCAGTTTCAAACTTCAACGTTGCCTTACAAATTCTGTCGAAAATGAAAAATTATTCTTGTATATACATATACACACATATAAATGTGTGTGTGTGTGTGTCTGTGTGTGTGTGAGTACATATTCATGTATGCGTCTGCAATCAACAACTAACCGAATCTTGTGACTTCCGGAACACCTACAACTGTGACAAGTCATCTATTAGTGAATATCTGGTAGTTTTGTTGGGCTTGCAATTTCGTCAAGTTTTTTCGATTTGGACAGCAATTAGTGACTGGATTTTTCTATTCGTTTGTGTGTTTGAGAGGAATAAAGGAAGTGCAATCGTTGAGATTGTAGATTGCACAAGCTGAAAATTCTCAATGTTGATCCGTTTGAATCCTTCTGTAACCTTATATGGAGTTTAAGCTCGTAACTTGTAGCCGGAAGCAGTTGCGAGCCAAACAAACGCAATTCAACGCAACGGAACGCAGCGCAACGAAATACAGAACAGAACGAAAGGCAATATGAAATAGACGAAGGGACGCAGAGACGGACAGACGCAAAAGGGGCACAACTGGTCCGGTCCCCGAGAGTGAAAGCCTAATAATTAACCAATTACCAGGAGCAACTTCAAAGCCAAGGACGGCTCCGGTTGCCAGAGCAATACAAACGGTTCAACTCACCTCAGGTTACCAGTTGTCAGTTTTTGCATTTGCTTTTGCTTTTGCCTTTACCTGTGCCTTTGCCTGTGCCTTTGCCCTTTTTGGTAACAGCACTCTTTCAAGGTATAAAGGAAGGATATCGCTGGATAATGGCATGGGTATGGTAAATTAAGGAGCTCTATAACCTTCATTTGCAGACCAAAAATTGCTTATTCATAGCTGACTGCAGACCAAATGAGCGACCATTAACTTAATCCATGGGAAAAACTATCCCTAAATCGTTTCGCTTGCCTGTGAATGAGCCGAAATTAAGCACTGCTCCAGCATTCAACTCGAGCTCTATTTTAAGGTCTCTACAGGCTCTGCAGGAGGCAGCAGACAGTAGACTAGAGTCTTATAGTCTATTTCAACTGTTTGCCCACATGGGAATTAAAAAGTTTGTGCAAATTTCGCGCTACTTACAGAATCTGAATATGTCTCAAACATGGCCTTTAATTTGCTTAGACTGGTCCACAACGGTCTTGTCTTGTCTGGTCTGGTATGGTCTCGTATGGTCTGTCTTGGTCTCGTCTGTCCTGGTGCCTGCCTTGGCCTCTTGTTGGGCATAACAAAGCTGATTTATGCACTTGGTCCAACTCTTGGGTGTATTAAGCTAATGAAAATGCTGCAGAAATGACCGAAATATGGGACCAAAGATAACAACTTTGCTTGGGGGCATATAAACACGTACACAGCTACAACATACACTCTTCTTTCCTTTTGCTATGCCATACAGCATGCTCTATACCCACAATCAAACGGTCGACTCACGTCTAAGTAACTATAAAGCACTTTGGGTCTCTTAGCAGCACACAGACAACTTTAGACACGACAGTCAGGATATGTGGGTGTAGCTAGTGGAGAATATACAGACTATATATGTACTCGTACACAGGTGGACTATGGGCGTTAACCTTTGTTAGCATCGTGACTGGGTGGAGTGCGTCTATTGGTTGCTCTGACAACGCCGCCTGGCCCCACCAGCGGCATCACTAGCAACTAAGAAGTCAAATAATAAACGCATATTGCGTAGAATTCGATGTAGTCCTTGCTGTTGCCGCTGTTGTTGTTGCTGCTGTTGTCAATGTCAAAGGCGACCATAGTCAGGTGCCTGTATACGGCACTTATGAGTGGCACTTAGCCAAGCCTAATACGCATCATTAGAGCATTTAACAGGTAGCACGTGATGGCTCAAAATGTCCGGCTAAAGCAAATGGAACTCAAAACGCACCAAAACCCAAAAAGGATTTTTTTTTTGGCAAGTTTTAAAGTCATGTTAACATGTCCTCCAACATAGGCCATAACATACACGCTCCTTTTATGCCTATAACCATAACTTAAATCTAAGCAAACAAATAATAATTATTGTAGCTGCCCCAATGGACGATTATTAAAGTAACTAACATTTCAGTAATTAAACTACTCGGGAATTTACTTGCTCAGGCTTATTCAGGCTTAATTATTGGTTACTTACTGTTTGTACTTCTTAACAGAATCTTAGCTTTTCAGATTTTAACGATGCCTTAATTTTAACTATAAAATGCGACTTTAGAAAAACAACAACGAAGTACGAAAAACTTACCCTCTGTAAAGAATCATAACCACAAACCCTATTTTAGAGTACAACATGATAATACCATATATTATGGATTGATATGTGGATCCTTAATTACTTTAAAGTAGATTTATTTATTAGTTAATTGCATCGATAATTTTTCCAGCTCATGAAACTTTTATCATTGAACTTTGGTATAAGAAGGCTAAACGTTAAGGGAAATAACAAAGTATTTATCAGATATAGATATATATAAAGATATAGATATATATAAATAAGCTGAGAACAATTGAAAAGTATAAACATATACACTTGGACAGTGCACTGTCCAGTAGTAGCCCGGGAACTTCGTAGATGCGTACATAAAGTATATATATAAAATTATTTCTATGCTCAATAGTTGACTAAAATTATGTTTAAAACATTTTCAAATCGCTTATAAAAAAATTGTATTTAGATGTCGCCAAACAGTTAAGATATATGTATAAATTAAATATATAATTATATTAAAATTAAGATTATAATTTTTCTTTTTTCTAGATTTCTTTTATTTATTGCATAATACAAATAGATTTGCGAAATTTTAAAATGAATGTTCAAAGTTCGCGCGGAGTTGCTAAGCACAAAAATAGTGTTACCATAGTAACGAAATAATGCCATTCGCAATTATTATAATATTTATCCTGGCGATAGTTATTTTTCGATAAATTTTGTAGACAGCAGATTTAAATTTCATATTTAAATATTAGTTTCTATTAAAAAAAACTAATAATAAAAGATTAATTTAACTCTATAAATTAGAAACAAACACTTTATCGCCAGCGACAACAAAATTTTTCTTATATTCGTTTAATTACATAGTTTATAAAGCTATTTAACTGTTACATCTGTAATTAGTTGTCATAAGCAGAGCTAAAATTTTTAATAATTAAAAGTGCTGTGTGATTTGTGATCGCTTGTAGAAGTTTATCAAGGTGCTAAATTAGGTACAATATAAAATGAATGTTGTTTTGTTATTAAGAGTGTTTCGAAAATATTGTTTGGTAATTGTTTATAAGAACATTTTAATTTATCCAAAAATACTAGAATGCCTCCAGCACCAGCATCTTAAGCGGCCACAAGTGAAATCATTACGATGCTTCCTCACTATTTTTGGTACAAACTTTATACATTACAAATAATAAACTAAAATATGCAGCACCTGCATGATCTTCTAATGCATTAAGTAGACAATGGCAGTGATCAATGCAGTGACCAGCAAAGAGCCATGAACACCAGCCGCTTTAGAGCGACAATAGTACTCATCGCACTCAGCTTCAGAGTAAACTTTGTACTTTTTCAGAACATCCGACCAGTTGCATAGTCCCACTTTGCACCAGCTGAGGTGTACGGCATTCTGATTAAGAAAGAAAACGACCTTCTCCTTCTCCACCTCAGCAGGGCAATTGTATTTGACAGCAACGAAATTACCCGCAAATGGACCAAACAAGCTTGTTTTCCATCGACGACTTGTCATACTTTCATGGTTATCTGCGGTCAGCTTTATATCATCCTTGTTAATGCCAAGCGCTGTAATAAGCGTTTGAAGTCCCGTGGAGTGGCCAAAATATGCCACCACGTTAGGTGCTGCTGGGCTGCTCAAGCGTGCCAACATATCCTGCACAGCACGACAGTTGACCCGCTCATTCATCTCAAAGCCATAACCGGACTCGTAGTAATATTTTAAATCTTCGGCATACTCCATTACGGTCACATGTTCCGGTAGAAAAACGCCACACCAATAGCTTACACGTTCCAAACGCCAAGCCAGCTCATAGCGGCACATATCAAACATTAGTTTAATATCATCATGGGCCAAAAACGTAAGCCTAAAAAAAACAAAAAAAAAAAAACAGTTCGTTAAACTTAATAGGATCAGGAAAATATTGGGTTTGTTTATTACCCAAGGCGACGGGTAATATCATCCATGGTCCTATTCCAGTAGTCACTTGTGCGATACTTGTAATACTCAGAACCTTCGCCCTTGTAGTTCTTGGCTTTAAAATCAGAACAATAATCAAAAGGACGCAATAGTAGATCCTTATCGGGTACATCAGCGGCATGAGCTGCACGACTGTCACCAAAAAGTCCTTCGGCAAATGCCTTGTAACTCTCAATAGTGCGCTGCGTATCCGTGTGACGGAACTAATTAAAAAAGCAAAATTAATATGAAGACTTCAGGTATATTTTATAATAGGGAATCCTTTACCAAGTAGTGGGAATCATTAAACCTGTTACTCAACACTGAGGGAAAATAGTGCTGATAGAGAAGGGCAGTGCCGCGCAAATCCGTATAACCCTGAGGGGTTAGATACTGCTCCATGTTTTCTGTAATGCTATTATTCCATTTCCAATTCGCAATGCCGACTAAATCACCTGCACATATTCTCTCTCTGCCCGGCTTAGAGCCATTATAGTTTTTCCTAATCAAATCTCGTAACTACCGACAGGGAAAGGAGAACAAATGAGTTTAATATTAGCTTTAAACCCTGTATAAAAAAAAGAGTATATATATATATTTATTTTAACTTACCTCCTCCAGACGTGGCGCTTCCTTAATGAAGGCTGCATCGGGCAATCGGGTACCATGCCTATGGAAGATCCACATCTTCTTCGGCTCACAGCCGGGCACCTGGTATTGTTTGTCAATGTTGGTGCCCTTGACGATCTGATAAGCTGTCTTGCTGCTAAATTGACGTGTCTGGATGCGCTCCTGGTCTCCGGAATAGCAGTACCCCTCCTCGGCTCTGACCTCTATCCAACCCTGAAGCGCCAACAAAGCTGTCACTAATAGTAGACGCATGACTGCAGATTGAAAATTGAAAATGGAAAATGGAAAATTGTAAATCATTAATTGAAAATTCAAAATTAAATTGGAAATAAGAATGGAAAGCGCATGAAATTTAAGTGGCCCAGCCTTTTGCCGATATCCTTGAACTGTCGTCCCATATTCAATGTGCCGCATAACATAGACAGCCGCACCAAGTGTGTCATATGTGGCTCGTGTCCCAACGGTTGGACATTCAGACAGATAGAGAGAGAGAGAGTGGGCTCAGTGGAACATTATGGCAGAGGAAGAAGGGTAGTTGTGATGGAGGGGCTAAAGGGCGTACAAAAAGGTGTGGCATTTAAATTGCTCTACTGGCGTCTGCCAAGGAGTTAAGTCAAGACAATAAAGGAAGGGCTCAATCCGGTTTTGTCCTGTGCGAAAATTCTAACGAAATTTTTATTCAAAGAAAATGCCAACACTCACGCATACACACACACACACTCACACACACACAAACACACACACACACACAACACATAGAACACCTGCCTGGAAATTAGGCTAATGATTTTGCGGTTCTGACAAATTACTGCAGTTTTTTTTTTGTCTGCTTTCCTCATTTAGTTTTTTTTTTTGTTTTCTTTTTTGTTCCTTAGCTTTTCAGCTGTCCTTAGTCATCATACCTCATCAACCTGCACAAACCCAACTCCTGCCCCTAAAAAAGATGGTGCTGTTGATAATCAAAAGATTATAACAACAAGTTAGGTTTGCCATAAAGTAAAACAACCCATGTAATGGTTCAATTTGTAGCCCTAGTGTTTACATGACCCGAATGAAAGACCCGCATCCAAATTGATTTATCATCATCGTCATCAACATGAACAACAACAACAATTACAACAACAACAACAACAACAACAACAACAACAATGAAACACCCCAAAGAGCACACAAAGTCTTGATGATGATACAATGTCTGACTTTAATTGACATCTTTCTATACGTATGTAACCCAAGTATATACATATATATATATATATATATAGCTATATATATATATAGTTTAGATCAGTAGGCTAGAAATTCCACTGTCGCATAATTCGTTCGATTCCAAATTATACAAGATATATATATATATTTTTTAAGCCGAATATATTAAAAAATAAAAAAATGACTATTAAGAAGTTAATTGCTTCCCTTAAGCCAACCAAATGGCAAAAGGAAATTGCTGTTGCATTGTAAGTATCACAATTAGATCATTATTATCATTGTAATTATAAAGAAGTTAATCATTGTTTTAGTATGCCAACAGCTGGCTTATATGGTTTAGCCGGATTTTTAGCTTTAACCTATTATACCGATTGGCGAGTTATCACGGACTATATACCAATATATAATACAAAGTATCCGACGCCAGAGAAGGCCAAATAAAAACTGGAAACTCGAAGTGCTGTTATCATGTATGTATTGCCATATGGCTCATATCAAGTAATATCATATAATCAGAATGAATGATTTCCTGCTTTCCTTAGAGACTGTGGCTATGTTGTTCCATTTCCATTGGTGTTTTCCGTTTGGTTTTTATTTAACATGGCAATATATACTTTGGTTTCCAGTGAAGGTTTCTCTTCCGTGCAACAAAATAAACAGTTGATTTTTTTTTTTTGAAATTTTGATTTTCTTTTTGTTGTTTGCATTTGGAAAAATGCATTTTCTTTTTTTTTCTCTCGACATATTTTTAGGTTGCGTTGCAATGTAAATAAATTGCTGCCAATCAAAATACACAAAGAGTAAAGCTAAAATCTAAAGAACAACAAATAAAAGACAAATTAAAAGTTTGTAAATGTGAACAGTAAGTATAAATAGAATAACAGTGGCTAATAGAGTTCAAAGCTAAACGAATATCAAATACCCTACAATGTGATAAGTGCACAAAGAAAGTAACGAGAGGCAGCAATATACCAAAGTCCAGTTTCTACACTTACTTTCACTTTCAAAGTACATTCAAAAATAAACACGAATACCAAATACCCTACATTCAGTGCTAATATAATCTCAGAAGTTGAATGTTTCGGTAAAATATCTAAGTTTAAATTGTTCTAACTTAGTTTATAGGGAATATATATATTTATATGTGCAGTTGGCAATAGTTCACAGAAGTTATAATGCAGATTGATAAGCTCAAAAACTAATATATTTATATATATATATACATAATCTTATAAATATATGTTATATATATGTTGAATAGGGTATTTAAAAATAGAAAGAATTGTGAGCTTGTGGCAACATCTGCTGGTAGCAAATAGCCTCCTGAAAGCTAGCTATTGTTTACAACTCTGCATCATCCTCAATGCTCTATGCAATTGTGCAACTTGTTGCCGCCAAGTGACGTCAACATGGCTCAATCGTTAATGCTTGGCTATGAGCATAGGGCATGGGCAATGTTCTAGTGATTGTAACATAGAGTTTATGTTGGGGTGGCTAATGTACGTACTGCTGGTAGCTGCAATTAGCTTAAGCAATTTTCAATTTTCAATTTTTCAATTTTCAATTACGATAACATCGCCAATGAACAAGCAGCTGCCTAACCAAGTCACATTCCCATATCCATTTCAATTTCCAATTCCATACCATATATATATATATATATTATATATGCAATACCCCTTTCAATAATTTCATCATACAATTTAAAATTTTTGCTTTGTTCAAGGCCAATAGCTATTGCATATTGGGATCTTCTACTATATCCACGCACATCCAACAAGTTTCAAGAGCGTCACAAATCGCATCCATTAGTTTTGTACATTGAACGTTGAGGATTGTGCTGAGAGGTGGGGGGGCGGGGGATTTAGCTTTGTAATTGCCAATGTAAATTCTCACGGCTGTGACACGCCTCTCTCGCTTCCTTTCCCTCTCTTTCTGTCGCAGTCTTTTACCCATAAGTCATGCAATTGAATGCGTCGCCTTTGTTTTCTCAATGTGAAATTAAAATTCCAAATTGACTGCCGTCGAGCGCATTTGCTTAGCTCACTTAAGGAAACTTGTGCATAGTACCCACCCAACCACCCAACCACCCAACCACCCAACCACCCAACTAGCCAACCACCCACCCAGCCACGCCTTGCTACAAACCAATCATAGCTCGCCCACATTTTTTAGATCTTGTCACATTAATAAATCGCCTTTATGCACATTAAAAAAGCGACTGTTGAATTTTTCGCTATTTTGTTTTCAATTTAGAAAATGTTTTCCTGAATAATATTATTTTCTTTTTTTTTATTTTCTTCTTTTATTGTTGATTTACGATTATATTTATGTTTTCATTTAATGCGTACGTGACATTTGCCAATTTTCTTCGCAGATTTTTGTTTGATTTTCTGTTGAAAACAGTTTCTGTTTCAATTTCAATTTTAGTTTTTTTTTTATAGTTGTTCGCCCGTGCCCTCGTGCTGCTTCTTCGTGCATGTTTTTTCAAGCAGAACAATAAATCAAACACAGATTTTTCAGCTGCCATACAATTCACACAACTAACGGGTTTTTCCAGGGGGGACAAACAAGGGAGGCAGTGGAGGCTGGAAGTTTAAGAATTGCGAACTGTTGGCTGGGAGAGTTTCTACGACAATATCTACGCATGAACTGACCACTACCCCAAAAATAAACGAAATTTACATAATATTCAAATATTATTTATAATTGATTTATTATAGATGGGGCACACATTGCCTATGCTCCGACAGAAACTGATCATAGATCATTGAACTGTGTTATACAATTCCAGAGAGAGAGAGAGAGAGAGAGAGAAAGACAGATAGTAATAGAAAGAGTACACATCACATAGAAATATCATTGAATTCTTCAGCATATCAAGTGTTTACTTTAGAGCGCGTTTTTAAACGCCAAGCTTGAAATATGTTTGCAGGCGGTTCAGGCGCGTTTTTAAACGCCTATTGCCAAGGTGAGTAATAAAGACGCGGGCGTTTATATTGCGTTTTGTTGTGACAATCGGAAACTGAATGCAGCCGCTTCAATAAGGTATTTTTAGGACAAGGTCAAAGCTGGAAGATCACATGGGATGGACGGAAATTCTTAAATAATCATTAATGTTTTTATAACAAAAATATTTTATTAATTAACCTACTTTTGAGTCTTTTAAATATTATTTAATGCTTTTTTAAGATCAAACTCGCAGATATAATAATTTTATTAATATTTTTCTGCTCTACTATATATAATATATATATAATATATATACTGCTGTTCTGCTCAATCCATTTTGAATGGGTAACATTGTCATGCCTTTTTAAGCCGTGAAGAAGAAGCACACCTTTAAGAGGCATTTTAGACGGGACTTTAAAGGAAAGACGATTCGGGCGAGATTTGATCGATTTTAGGCAATCACCGATGGAAATATTTCAAGCACGTTTTAAAATGTTAAATGCTAAATGGTAAATAAAATGATAAAAATTTGTTAAATGGCAACTGGCAGACGTTGTCTAAACGCGTTTTTAAACGCCAAGTGGTTAATGATCGCTGCTCAATTTGCAGGCGAGTGCTGAAAATAACGGAAAGAATCCAAAAAGCTATAACCTCAGATATATTCGTAATATATAGCTTTGTATGTTGTATTGTTATGATATTGAAAATTACTTTGCACTTGGCTGCATTGCATATTAATTAGCGGAAATATGTGAAGAGCACTAGCTTTTGCTACAAGTGCGAGTAGTGGGAGGTTGTAGGGGAGTGGTGGGGGCACATTATGTTGTATATTACAAAGATTTTCGTGGCATGCAATTAGCATAATGATGCGCTCTCAGAAGAGTTATTATTTCTCAAATGCCAAACACGTCAACGGAAAGTGAATAGAAATTATCCAAATAAAAAAAAAACAAAATATATATATATATACATATATTAACATATAGTTATATAGTAATATATATATATATATATGTAGATATGTATATACCTAGATGAGTGGCCCTACTTGGTATGCCTTGGAAGTGTCAGACATGTGGCCGGAACAATCAACATTTGGGCAGCGCCCGATACCCAAAAACGTTGTCTAGACGAAGCTGAGCAATTTTAGTATGTCTGTCTGTGTTTCTAGTTAATATGCACAACACACACATACATATATATATATATATATATACAGATACACAGAGTGTGTAACCCTTTAGTGAATTGATCACTTGATGGTACTTAAAAGAACTTGGAGAACTTGAAGAACTTTGCCTGTGCGCATTTTAAATTAAAGAGACGCAATCGCATAAATGTCAGACATTTCCCAAATGATCAGTATGATCTCTTCGGTCTGGGCATTAGGCACATAATTTATCACATGTAATACTCCATGAATATATATATATATATATATATATATATATAATATAGGTATAGTATATATATATATTGATAGGGCTGACAACAAGAAGTATGAAGAGGAAGGGATGACCTTCTCGATTTACTAGTTAACGCCTTCTTGCTGCCCCTTCTTTGCATATGTGTGTGTGTGTGTGTGTGTGTGTGTGTGTGTGTGTGTGTGTGTGTGTGTGTGTGTGTGTGTGTGTGTGTGTGTGTCTTCTACTTTGTGTATAAATTATGTGAATAGCGTTTGACCTTAAAGGGGTACAACTATCAGAGAAACATTGACAAAAAAAAAACCACAGAGAGAGAAACAGAGTGTGTGTATGCCTCTGCTAGAGTGTGTGAGTGTGTATTTGTAAGAGGAAAAGTGGCAACTTAAGGAGGGGAAATTACGTAGACACAACACACATTTCCTCACGCATTTTATTTCAGTTGTGCTTTTTGGAATTTTGTAAGAGTTTCTGTTAGACACAAAGGAATTTCTTCATATTATGACTAGAACTTGAAATACTTTTTGGCAAACAATACACATATACATACATACATACATATATATATGTATATAGACGTGTGGAAAATTTAAAATAAAATCATTCTACCAGCTAGGCTATTCTGATATATATAATATATATTTAAATATAAATATATATATATATATATATTTATGCATATTCTGTTCTGGTCTATTTTGTTCTGGGCAAGCTCGGATGCTTTTGGTGGTCTATAGATCTTTATGCTCATAATATTTGGATATTTATTCTGAATAACATATTAAGTAATTCGCATTAAAAACCAAAAGCGTCGAGGGAAATTCTTTAATTTTGAATATTTAAATATCTTAACATCAAACGCTATTTTCGGCATTATTCGGTAAGAAGAAAGAGAAAGTATAAAAAGAAGAGAAGAAAACAACTCAATATATGGGGTTTCGGGTTGTGGGGGAATCGGTTAGGAATCTTAGTTTTTGGTTAAGGTTAAGTGCAGGAACTGCTACAATGTGACTATTGCCAAAAAAAAAAACATTTTTGGCTACGTTGCCAAAAAGTAAAAACCCAAAAATGAAATACCAAAATAATAATTAAAGCAAATACACCAACAAAAAATAAAAAGAAACAAAAAAAACTAAACAAATTTTTTTGACAAATTTTGCAATTTATATAAAACACAAACAAATAAAGAAACAAGAAGGCGGCGGATGTGACATATTAAATAAAGAGATACAAATCTAAAAAATATGGAACTTGTCCACAAATCTTTCAACACAAACAGATTAGAAAAGTGGAAGAAAGCAAATCCTAAGACACATTTCATGCTACCTCTTATGCCTATAAGTAGGTCATAATCCAACTTAAATCTTATAGAATATCTACGAGAAATTGCTTGAATGTTTGATAGCTCTTAGAGCACCCACATACCAAATTTACTTAATGTACTTATAGTATATCAGTTGGCCAACGCAGGTAATGGACTTATAGTATAGAGTATAGAAATGCAAAAGGAAGGAAATTAAAATGAATTGATAGATAACTATGAATGGTATGGACATTGTTTACAAATCCCTGGATACGACATGATTATAGAAAGCGATAAATCTAGAGAAAGATATAGATGCGATAATCTTTTGTTCTAAGTTTTTATATGTAGAATTTAAACATAATCTTAACCTTAATTTCATACAATATCTTATGGAAATCGGGCTTACAGATCGCTTGGACAGGTAATAGATTTATGGCATAGTGTGTAAAGAAATGAAGAGAAGCAAAAGTGAAGAGTACGACGAAATATTTATAAAACGTTTAACACAAAAAGTTTACAATGAGAGAGTAAGACAGCGCGAGACGGAGAGAGAGAGAGAGAGAGTGAGTCTTTATATCAATAAGCTGAATATAATGCAACCATAATCTTATACAACATCTTATAGAAATTAGCTCTACATTTAATAGATCTCACGGCACCCACATACAAAATTTGTAGGGTCTGTTGGGTACAGCTCCCGAGTTAGCTTAGACAGGTAATCGACTTATAGCATAGAGTATAGATTATAAATACGAAAGAGCAAAACTCAAAACAAAACAAAAGCTGAAAACCTGTTTTCATGCGCCTACACAATTTGTTGTAGTTGCCGTTGACGTTGCCGTTGCCGTTGCCGTTGCCTTTGACGTAGATGTTGCCGCTGCAGTTGGCCTGAGAGAGGTTCGAGATCAGGTAGTAGTAGCTGATATAGTACAACAAGCGTTAACAACAAATACAAAAACACACCCAATACACACTCACACACACATACACATACAGTATATTGTGTGTATCAAATGTGTGACATTCTTGAGGCTATTTTGTTGACTTTGGTTTACCATGCGGGGCATATTATTTAATGAGCCAACAAAATGAGCGTGTTTAATTAGTTAAGCTTCTCTATCTAAATCTTTGGGGGCTTGAGGTTAACACAGAGTTAGATAGATAATGAGAAACAGAGAGACACTGAGTCGCGTGTCGGAGCTATACCACTGGTAAGTCATAAATCTCAGAATAGCTAAAGCAAGTATGAGTTTGGTAAGGGAACGTAAGGGAGTTGGCTTATGACAAAGTTAAGTGTATTCAGGGCTTTCAATTGTTACAACGATTTGCATTATGTTTTAAGCCAACTAGCGTAGAGAGCGACCCTTTTAATTGCTTTATATTATATTATGGTCGTAAAGTATTATTTTGCGTTTTGTTTTTGCCTCATTTTGGAGATTGAAATTTCTTCTACTTTCTCTTTTTCTGGCTTCTTGTTGTGTTTTTTTTTTTTTTGCTAATTCATTTGAGTGGTAGTTAATTATTTAGATTATGACTTTAGCAGGAAATGTGCGGCAAGGGTGCGGGGGAATCGTTTAAAAAAGGCGTGCAAAACGCACTCAGTACATTTACCTGATTAGATTATGTATATATAATATTATGGGCACATTTACTATAAGGAATATGATTATATATAATATACATATATACCATATAAAGAGATAGTCAGAGAGTTAGTCAGAGGCTGGACTGGGTTTAAACAACTGACAGTTTTTTTCAATTTGTTGTATTTGTTGTTGTGACGTAAACAGCAGCAGCAATTTGGCTAAAACAAATTATCTGCCCGTAACTCTCTCAACTCAATTAACTAAACTCAGCTACCCAGTTACTAACACGCAGATCACTGAACCTAAAAGCGAACAACGAACAACGAACAACAACAAGCAACTAACTAACAACGACAATGACAACGACTCGTTTAGACGTTACTTCAGTTACCAAGAACTCTGTATTCGAGTATGCTTGACTCTGAAATATTCTTTACCTCAATGCTACAAAGGATAACAATTAAACATTAATCTAATTAAAATAACAAGACTGTAAAATGCTTTTAACCTTTTGCTTTCTTCGAAAAAAAATACTAATAGAAAAGATCTATAAAAAAAATTTACCTTTAAATTCTAATTACTTTAAGATAGATCTTAGATATGGATCATGAAAATATATGTTTAATACCTTTTAAAATCAATAATTTACCCTGTTTAACCATATAGATTGGGCTAAAGGTATATAAAACAACATATGAAAACTTTCCGGTGGAATCCGTTTAAATAAAATATAGAAAAAAATAAAAATAATAATAAAAAAATCACACGCTGCGTGAACAGGTAAAGTAACAGCCAAAAGGGAAGAAACAAATAATAAAAACAACGACAAGAGAACAAAATGTTCCCAAACTGATTAATGTGGCACCATCAAATTTCAGCAATTTTCATTCATATGCAAAAAAGCAAAGTGATGGATAGGTGGAGAGGGAAGAAACAAAAGCCGAGAAAAACAATTTGAATCCAGTGAAAAGTGGAGACATGGCAAATATGGGTGAGAATTCCGTTGAGCTCATCAAACGACTCTTAACGACACGACTTCTAAAGGTATATCATATATATATATATATATATATATATATATATATATATATATATATATATACATATGTATATATAGATAAAGATATAGCTTTATGGTTTTCAATACTGTTATATAATAATAATTAGATGATTACTAAACAAAAGTCAAACACTAAAACAGGTTTCTGTTCAACAAACGTATTTGGCATGACGGAAAAATTTATAAATAAACAAAAAAGTTTGTTGTCGTTTTTGTGTTATTCTTTTTTTTCGATTTTGTTTCATTTGTATTTTTCTCTCAATTTTTTTTTTTTTTTGGCTTTTCCGCACTTGCTTTTAGATGAAATGCAATTACAATTAAGACAAACAATTACAACCGCATATAATATATTTAAATATCTGTTTGTATATATCTTTATATATCTATATATATATATATTTATATCTATTTAATTATATTGATAGGTATACGAAAAGGCACTTCCCAATTACACAATTAACATTCAGAACGACTTTAACTATTACTTTAACTCGCATTAATTGTTTTTGACTTTTAAAGCTTCATAAATTATGGCTGATGCGCTATAAAAAAAAAAAGGCACAAATTACTTAAATATATGAATAATATTGTTAATGAATATATATGTGTATATAAAAGTATACATATATATATATGTATATATATTATAATTAACAAAAAATAAAAAAAAATATGTACACAGACCTATCGGTTGTATTTGTAGATTTAAAAAAAAAAATCACTTGATTTGGTAATTTTAAGATATATTTTTAACCGTTTCGGCACAGATTCGTTAAAAATTTGACCACCGTGACAGCTGCCAACGGTTAACGGTCAAACGCTTAACACTTAACGGTAATCAAGTGCAGAGCGTACAGAGAGTACGGTAACAGTAGCCACACAGCTAACAGAACCGCACGCGAACACGCTTGAAGTGAAACTAAAAAGACACAAAGAATTGCGCGCGCGTTTATAGCTGATGTTAGACGCTAACAGAGCTAAGCGAGCTGCTATTGCTCTAACACTCACTCTCACTCTCTCTATATTATGTTATATGTTTGCTCTTCTCAGTGAAGAAATGCTTACTAACAGGTGCAATGATAAGTTTAAATAGAATGACTATGCATAAGAGAGAGAGAGAGAGATAGATAAAGCGTAGCTTTAATAATGCTTTGGTTGGGGCAGGCCACGGACTATGGCAGTTTTAAGTGGATCCTTCAATGGAACTTCAAAGTGCGCAGTGTATTATTCTCTATGGATTAACTACTATACAGATATATATAAAAATTAATTATAAATAAATAGGAACATTGTAAATTGATAAGCTGAATAATGAATATAATGTATGTGAAAAAAAGTTAATGTGCTGAGACTATTGTATTGTTAAGATAACCTATTGAATGCATTTAATCACAGAGTGTAGTCTTCAGACTTGAAAGAGTTCAGAGTGTACCTTTGGTACTTGAACAATTTCAGAGTGTTGCTTTGGCACTTGAATTGAATCTCTTATCGTCTTTGTGGCTTTGGTAATTGACATAATCGTTATTCAGGTATATTTTATAAATAATTGGTGGCGTTTGAAACCACTTGCGTCACTGTCGATTATCAGTTTCAATCGTTAGGCAAAGGCTACATCAGGTAATTCATTATTTTCCTCCATGCGTAGGAATATCTCACATGCTTTCTTAGTATTCCAATTAGCCTCTTCTTGTAAGATGCGTGTACACCATCTAGGACGTAGACCCGATAGTTCCTGAAGTATAAGTAGCTTATGCTCTTTAGCATCTACAGAATCGTCTTCGTCACTGCTCGGTTCTGTCTTTATTGGATGCTCGTGAAACTTGAAAGCATCATTTTCTTGCCTTTGTGTGGGATTCATTATGTTCAGACGCTCGTTAGTGATCCTAATGCGACGTGCGTATTTACAAATTCCCTAAAATTATATAGAATTTAACAAATAATATAAGTTTTTTTTTAATAGCCTTTTACTTACCGATCCCTCAGGTTCAATCTTAAGGACAAATTGTCTACTAAAAGCTAATAGCAGATCCGGCTCATCGCGTAACAATCCTGTAACATAAATAACAGCCATTTTGGAGTCGTACTGCATCACATCAGTTTGAAGCGACACATAACTGTGGGTGACAACAGGCAGCTGCATTTGCACCTCCATTATATCCTCAGCTCCAATATTAATTCGGCATGTATCCATTGAATTCTTTAAAAGGTTTCTTTGATGATATTTGTATTTGTTGATGCGTTTGTATAGATTATTCGATGGCTTCGAACAGCGACTAATTTCGTAACTACAAGTCAAAGTGAATACAGAGCTATCGGTATAGAAATGGATTAAGTTAACGCGCTTATCTAGCTTTTCAAATTCTCTAAGAAAGTATTGAACAAACTCTTCGGTCAGTTCATAAGCAGCAAGATCGCACAAGAAATTCTTCTTAGTCGATAGACCTACAGACGTATTAAGATCCACATCGTCTAGAGTATTTAGAGAAGGAAATATTTCTTTTATAGCTTTAGCATATTCACTTGGCAGAGCATACTTTCCGCACAAGGGGTTACCGTGTAGGCGCAGCGACTTCAAAGGCACATTGCCGAGAGCCGACATATTTGAGAGGTCATGTATCCAATTGAAACTCAAATCCAGGGCCTGCAAGCCATTCAATAGACACAATGATTGTAAATTATTGAAATTTACAATCTTATTCTTGCATAGACGTAGATCAATGCATTTCCCCATAAACTTGCGTGAAGCCATCTTAAGGACACTTCTCAAAATGTTTGTTAGGCTTAAATGCACTATGACGTTCTCTAGGCCATCACTCTTTTGAAAGTGGTCTAAATTGAGTACTCGATTAATGGCATGAAAACGTTTATGAATTGCCAGTTCAATGCATTCCTTTGGCTCAACATGGCCCTCCCTAAAGGGGCTAACGTTCATACGCAGATAATAGTCCACGTAACGTTCGTATTTGACTTGCTGGCCGTCACCAGATGCCACTAGTTGAGGTACCTTCATCTTTAGATTATTATTATTCACCAAGTGTTCAATCTGATGGAAACATTTGCGCACCAAAAACCGATGCGCTCCCTTCGTATACTGCAATATATATATATATATATATATTATTTATAATTGATTTACCGACATTTCATAGCTTACCTTATAGTAACATGGATAGAATTCACATTCCGTGGGAGAGACCGATACAAAAAAAAAGTCAAAGAGTACATCCTTAGGAAACTCGTGCTCTGCGTCTGGTATCTAGAATCATAATATTTAAAATACAATGATGTAATGTCTTAAAAGGGCTACCAACTCACCAATACTGCATGCCACTGCTCGCTGTCCTTAAAATGAGCCAACAGTGACTTGTTGGTCCAATTTATGACAGCCCCATCACATTCCAAATCAATCTCATTGTCAAGAGGCGTGTAAGCTTTGTAAAGTTTTTCAAATTCCAGCCCATCCTGTCGAATAATCCGAAGTAAAATTTAAAAATTTTGTAAAAATTTTGTTCGCTTGTCATCTAAGCCTCTGTTCTTTCTAGCAGATAACTGTTAAAAAGTAATGGATAACTACCATGGGGGACGTAAGAACCATCTGACAAATGTAAGAAAGAAAAAAAACTGATCCGCGTATTCTGATAATTAAACGATAGACGAACAATAAATCAATGGCAAATGTTTCACAGTTTGTTATCAAAATAATCATAAACTTTACTTGCAACGGTGAAATTATTTTTGATAAAAAATAACCTACAACTTATCTATATCTAGTTCCCTAACAGAGACCAGCTCCTAGAACACAATATCACAATAACACTGAATATCCATAACTTTCTTAAGAAAGAACTGAAAGTTCCTATATCACGCCTAGCAGAAAGCACATTTTTTCGATATCGTTTGGGCTACATCAAAATTACCCACTGCCCCTACTTCTGCAGTAACTCTCCTACGAGTTGCGCTCATGCAAACTATAAAGGATTTCAGAATAAAATGCAGACTGATTTTATTTACACGGATTTCAGTAAGTCGATTAACTTTATAAATCACAATCACTTGAGTAAAAAGTTGAGTTTGATTAGATTTCTTCAAGACCTTCTTAACTGGATCGACGATTACCTTCACTCGCCAATACAACAAGTTATTTTTAAATCATCCTTTTCTAAGTCCGTATATGTTTCATCCCCCAGTGCAGTCATCTAGATCCGTTACATTTTAATCTTTTTATCAATGTTCTTCCACAAGTGTTCTTCTATTCTAACATATTAATGTATGCCGATGATTTGAAGTTATAAGTCACTTATAATTACATAAAATTTTCCCCATTTATTGCAGTCTGAGCTAGACCTGTTTTTTGTCTGGTGTAAATGTTATTTATAACATCTTAACTGCTCTAAAGGTAAGGTCGTATCCGTTTTTAGAGGTACACCTCTTATGTTTAATTACACTCTTGATCAGTTTACCGTAGACAGACTAGGGAGTGTCATTTTATTTAACCAGAAGTTAAATTTCAATGCCCATGTTGCTTTTACTATAAGTAAGGCTACTCAAACTCAAGCTTCATCAAAAGATGGTCCAAAGAATTTGACGACCCTTAAAAAAATTTAAATACTTTATACTGCCATCGTCAGACCTATCTTAGAATACGAATCTTGTGTATGATTTCCACAATATTCGGTACACCAAGATTGAATGAAATCTGTGCAGAAGAAGTTTCTTCTTTTTGCTCATTGTTTGCTTACTTATGGCCGTATTGTTTTAATCATTAGCTTTCTAACTAATTAGACTTATTATTTTTACTAATATGGATGATCTAATTGGGTTTTTCTGGGAATATTTTAATCTAATTAATAATGTACGAGAAAGTACCTGTAACTATTAATTTAGCCATACCATACTATGGCTGAACATGATATATATAATAAACATGATATATATACACACAAAAAATTCTATCCACAAATAAACTAACAAATGCAAATTTTTCAAAACCATTATCATTTTTGAGCTGAATTCAACTTACCACCAGCTTAAATGTCGACATCAAAGGTTTTAAACAATCGGGATATTTTGATGATTTTGTTATGGGGTTGTTAGCCAATTTGATATCCTTAGCTCGGAACTGCTTTAGATCACTGCACAGTCTTGTGGCAGAAGTTATCTAAAATAAACAAAAATTGGAAAGGTTATTTGTTAGAAAATATCATATTTGTCATACATAACATATTGAACGTGTACAAATTAAAACTCACCCGATTTCCTGTGAGATCCAACAATTCATATTCGATATCACCAAAAAGTTTTAGAGGTGTTAGATAACTAATTTGATTGTTGGCAAAATTAAAGCCTCTTACATATCGTCGGCGATTATCATTATTATTGACAGTGGAACACACCAGTTTCAAGGTGGCCAAATTTGATAATCTAACCACAATTCTTTCAAAAGAATGATGAGCACTAAAGTTACTCAGATTTAGTATTCCTTTAACACCTTGATAGGTATCCATATTGTCCATGAGCTTGTCCAATGCCTACAATATATACATAATAATCAAGTATATAACAAGTTTATAAAAAATTATAGTATAACAACAGCTGACGACAAACAAGGTGATGCTGAATGTATTGTTTCTAGGGTATTATCCGGTTGCTTGAGCGACAGATTCATTTCTTTAAACAAGACTACATCAGACAATTGAGAAAAACGAATCCGAATAGTTATAGGAGATATATTGTTCATTATGACAACGTTCAAATAATAGCACATCAAAAATTGTGCGACCTTAGATGACCAATTTGAATGTACTCTCTGATTATTTCTTATTTACATATCCGCAGAATTTTCTTTATATAATTATTCTATTTTTAAAAGAAACCTTTGAAAACAATTTAATTCATTCAACCAGTTGGATAGTAAAAGGCCATGAAATTTGTATCACTCCCAATATATGCATATATATGGTTTACCTTTGATAAAATCAGAACTGGAGATATTTGATGTCTATTATAGGGAGCTATATTAAACCAAACTGTCAATAAAATCTCAGTGCCGTTAACGGCCTGAATGGTTAGACGGCGCTTGAAGAGCTTATCCAATGCAGCTTTGCAACCACGTGCAAGAAAGGTGTCCTTAAATTTGCTGTGCTGCAATAATTAACAAACTGTAAATTATCGTAGTTGCAGATTTTTATGTTATAAAACATACGGTATAATCGACGGGAAAAAATTCCTCACCATCGACCGCATCGTACAGCGCATTTATAATAATTTCCTTTGGATTTGATGTAAAGTTTAGAGCACCTCTATGATGCACGTAGAACTTCATCCAATCGAGTCCAGGGTTAGCATCATAGGTCTTGCACTTATGATATTTCCTTGCATTTTTGTAGTCTAAGATGATAGACTCCCATGGATCGTCAAAGGCATTCATGCGTGGCTTACTCATATTGCAAATTGTTACATTAAACAAACTGCTGTTTTGACATTAAACTGCTCGACAAAATATTTGGTATCGATTAGAGGAAGCGATTGCTGCAATTGTCGGCTTTAAGTATCGACTATATAAATTTATCGGCCAAATTTATCGAAGTTCAATGATCAAATAACCCCAAGTTATCGAAATATATGTCAAATATTTACTTATTGTATTTATTAATTACGTTTTTTTTTAGATGCGAGAGAATTTAGGAAAATGTGTTTATTTCTTAGAGGACTTCTTCTTAGCGTTGCTTTCCATTTTACCCTGATATAGACCAGTGTAGTAGCCAGACATGTACCATGATGTGAGCATTGCAACAAAGTGCTTTTCTGGCCCACCTTCTAGTCCAGTAGCTCTGCTAAGCATTGGTGGAATTACAGGCATAGGTGGCATTACGATTCCAGCCGGAAGACCATCCATATGTGGGCCAGCGGCTGGTTTGGCCTTAGTTGAAGACTTTTTCGATATCTTAGCACGTTGCTCTTCGACTTCCAATTGCTTAGCGAAAATTATTTGGTCACGACGAGCTTGGTTTCCCCAGGAAGGTAACAGTTCTGACAATGGCACCTTCTGTTCGTTCTCATAGCCCACATAACGCAGTATGCAGATGCCTTTCTTTTCATCGATCGACTCTATTAAGCCTTCGTAGTCAAGGCCATCAGTATAGGTTGCACGCGCGTATTCACCCACTTTGAAGGATTTGGTTTGCTCAGGTTCCGGGGTTGTTGATGGATCTGTCTTGCTATCAGCATTGGTGTTTTCACAAAATTCCTCAAGTCGGTTGGTTGCGCTCGCAATGCGACGTGCTAGCAACTCTTGGGTTAATCCAATTGATTCATCATATGCCTTAATTAAAAGGTTATCATCCCAAGCAGGTGAAACGTCCGACATTTTTGATTTTTTCTTATTTTTGCGTTTAGTCTTAAATTACTGTAAGCGGCAGATTTTGCATGCAGCTTCAATCAATTCTTTTAAGCATTTGACACAGAACTCGATACTTATTTTTATTAATCGATTTAACTATATAAGTATTCTTTATTCTTATCGGAATTATTTTTGCAACACTGATGATGTACTCAGAGTTGAGTGAATGAAAAAAAAAGAAGAAGAGTCAAAACCAAAAATCATTCTGAACTTACGGTTTGTGTTTTGTTTCGTATAATATCTAAAAGATGGCTACAGTGGAGAGTTTATACAAGGATCTGACTGCAGAGTGGACTAAGCGCCCACTAAATGTAGCAAAGTGCGGCCAGCTGTTAGAACAAACGAAAGTCGCGTTGGTTAAATTGGCTTTTCTACCTACTGATGGGAACGATGCGCCTAACTCTAAAAAGCAGCTAGTATTAGCACGCTTCGTTTTAGAAATTGCAGTCGAATACAGCGTAATCACAAAGGATCTGCATGCGTTTGAACGTTATATGTCTCAATTAAAGTGCTACTATTACGATTATGCCAAAATCATTGGAGAGTCGGATAGCAAGTACAAACTGCTGGGCCTTAATCTGCTTTACTTGCTGAGTGGTAACCGTGTATCCGATTTTCACACGGAATTGGAACTTCTTTCAGTTGATATTATACAGCATAATCAATTTATACGGCCAATTCTAGCTCTTGAGCAATACATCATGGAAGGACGCTATAATAAGATTTTTCAAGCAAAGTCATCAATGCCAGCAGAGGTTTACAATTATTTTATGGATCTGCTAGTAGAAACAGTGCGTGACGAAATTGGTGCCTGCATTGAGATGTCATATGAAAAGATTTCGGCCAAAGAAGCCGCTAAACGTCTTAACTTACGAGTTCCAGATGAAATCAAGGCATTTGGCGAGAAACGTAAATGGAAATTGGAAAGCACAGGCAACTACAGTTTTACCGATAGAAGCATTAAACCTAAGGAACTTTTGCCATCAGAAGAGCTAGCAGAACAAGCGCTTAGTTATGCTCGTGAACTGGAGATGATAGTATAAAAAACGTACATAATTACATTATCTTTGTAATTAATAAAAAAAAAAAAAATAAATAAAAATATCAAAATCAAGTTATTCCTGTCAGCATATCGATTTTTTAACAACACATTTAACATATCGATAAATATATCGTCAGCTAAAAATTTTTCTCTCGATTCCAACGCACATCACTGACTTGTGGGAACGAACGGGCAGAAATATAGTCGCTTAGTGCGATAGATTTATTATTATAAAATATTTTGGAGGGCAACGAGAATTAGTTGAATACCCATTACAATGGCCAGCAAAGCTAGCAAGACTTATTTATTCCGCGCCATCGCTGTAAGTTATTGCTAGTTGCCAACTGCAACTTAACCAACAAAATTAGACCAACAATGCAAATTTCAGTTTGTGTTACGTAAAAGTTATGGTTGCAATTTAGTTAATTTATTATTATATTACTGCTTGTTTATTGATAGAAACGCGGTTATGCCACTTGCCCACGCCCCGTTGGAGACACCTCTGCCATCAATGTGAATGTTCTTGACAACAAATTGGTGGTAGCCACAGCTGATGCGACCGTACCAGTTTCACGTGTATCGATTGTGCTCCGGTATGTTTGCATTTGTTTTTCTTTTCCAATTGGTATGGCAATGCTAATATATGTATAATTGGATCTATATCTATTACAGTGCTGGATCACGTCACGAAGCTTACGACACACTGGGAGCCTCACATCTTTTGCGCTTGGCTAGTGGCATGAGCACTCAAAGATCTTCGGCATTTGCCATTGCACGCCACATTCAGCAAGTGGGTGGCACTTTAACCACCTGGGGTGATCGTGAACTTGTCGGTTACACTGTCGAGACCACTTCCGAGAATGTGGAGACTGGCTTGAATTACCTTCAGGATCTGATGCAGCCAGCATTTAAGCCATGGGAATTGAAGGACAATTTAAAGACATTGCACAACCAATTGGATGCTGTCTCCAAAGAGGTGATCAGGTTACATATTTCTTTAGAATTTGAATTAACAATTGAAACATATTTTATCCATTATATCTCCAGGATCGCGCTATTGAGCTGCTCCACAAGGCTGCCTTCCGCAAGGGCTTGGGTAACTCCATTTATATACCCAGATTCCAGTTGGGCAAGGTCTCCAGCGAAAATCTGCTGCACTATGTGGCCAGCAATTTCTCTGCTGGTACAGCTGCTGTTGTTGGCGTCGGCATCGATAACAACACTCTGTCAGGCTTTGCTCAGACTCTTAACTTCCCCAGCGGCGGTGGAAGTAGCAGTGGTAAAGCAGCGCATTACTATGGTGGTGATGCCCGTAAGGATACATCTGGACATCGCGCCGTTGTGGCTGTCGCCGGTGAGGGTGCCGCTACATCAAACCAGAAAGAGGCTTTGGCATTTGCCATTCTGAAACACGCTGTAGGCGCTGGTGCTGCAACCAAGCGCGGCAAATCATCTGGTGCTTTTGGCGAGGCTGTCAGCTGCGCCGGTGATGCTCCAGTGTCATTCAAGGCTCTTAATGTCAGCTACTCTGATGCCGGCCTCTTCGGCTTTGTTGCTTCCGCTGACGGTAAGGATATTGGTAAAGCTGTTGAATACCTGGTCCGTGCTTTGAAATCTGGATCCATCTCCGAAAAGGATGTGGCTCGCGGCAAAGCTCTGGTGAAAGCTACTGCCCTAAACTACTACTCCTCTGACAGCGGCCTCATCAAGCAGATAGGTCGTCAAGCAGCATTGACCAGAACCGTTTTGGAGGCTGATGCTTTGGTAGCTGCCATTGATGCTATTTCAGTGCAACAGGTACAAGCGGCTGCCAAGAAGGTTGCCGGATCCAAGCTGTCCGTTGGCGCCATCGGTCACCTGGAACATGTGCCCTACGCTTCTGAATTGGCTTAAGTAGATAATCATAAATGTAAATGTAATTTAATCCCTGCTGGAGACATCTAACGAAATAAACCTGTTGGAATTAACGATATCGACTCTATGCGGCAATTTTTAAAACTCTTGCCAAGTGATCATTGAGCACAAGTTACTGACCGGGTTGCTCAAAGACATAAATATCTGACATATAAGTAGAACGATAATGTAGGTAACGGGGTGAAATACAATAGAAAACAGGCGTGAAATTAACGGGTGTAAGTCGTTTAATAAGTTTGTTTCATTATAACAAAATATACTTAGTTTAGAAAAAAACAATTGAGGTAACAATAGAGACATGTAAGCATATGTGGGAATGGAGAATATACACCAACTTTAAACTGTTATCCTAAAAATCAGAAAATAGCCTAAAAACTGTATAAAAAATAGTTTTTTTTGCTACGGATGAACGCTTAACGGTTGTGTCCGCTTGACAATAAGAAAAGACAGTTTAAGAATAGTTTGAAAAGTCAAACATTCAGTTGAATCTGGTGCAGGTATTAAGCTCTTCTGCTAGGCATATATTTTTTAACAAGACTATATTATTATCCATCTAAAGGCCTTTGCAACCGAAGCGCCTAACTCTCTTCATAAGTTTACTTATAAGCTCGTTTCATAATAAATAAATATTATGCACTGTTGCTGTATACAGGGTGTCTTAGGTTGTCATGAATGTGGCGATAGTTGATAAACGAATGTGACAGAGACAACAGATTATTGGGCAGGGAAAAATTTGTGTTTTGGTATATATAATTCGCGTACATTTATTAAACAAATTTGGTAATAATAATAAAAGTTAGCCACGGACTGAAAAATGGTTATGACATTTATAATACAGGATATATCCTTTATATATATTTTTATAATTGCTGTATATATATTATATATATATATATATATATATATATATATATATATATATATATTTCTTTTTTTGTTTTTTAGTATCTAAAGTATCAATACGATAATGTTGGCTACAAAAAGCGCAATTATTATCAGCCAATATCCCCAAGTGCTATCGCGTCTGTTAATCTGACCAATGTTCTGTGTCTGTTGTTGGACGCTCGATTGAACGCGTTCCATTGTGTTGCTAAAATTATCTATCATATTATTTTGATCCTGCATCTCGTTACCCATTTGTGTGGCCAGTTCTCGTTGTCGTGATATAGAGGCCGATAATACTTCGAGACCACGATTCTGATCTTCAAGAATTTCGATTTGTATTCGCTTCAAGGACTCTGCATCGGTTGGTAGATTTGTTTGTACACGATTTTTGCCATCATCCTGCCATACGGAACCGCTGCCAGTTGTTGTTTCCAGCTGATTTGATCGCGTACTATCATTGAATTTTATTTCAATCTCGCGCAGCTTTGACATCATCTTGTCCCAGTTGATATGCCGTTGTTGCAGTTCATCTTTGTGGCATGACTTTAATGTGATGGCCTTGTCCAACATAGCCTTAAGATGTGTAACATCTTTTCGCAACTGCGTAACACTCGAGTCTATGCTATTTGTTAACCTCATATAATTCTGTGATGATGCTTGATTGTTATACTCTCGACGACGATTGCACATCACGAGTATTTGGTGCTGCAATCGCTCACAGCCCTCATATTCGATATCCCTGAAAAATGTTTTGTGCGTTTGTATTTAGGTAAATAATTATTGTTACCATTTTGGTGCATACCATGAATCATGATCTACCAGCGACATTTTGCTTTGCGAATTCTTGTCAATGTTTTGCTTCCACCATTTGTGGGCGGTAGATCAAATTGCGTTGTTTCGTTTTTGTTGTAATACACTGAGAATTCTCAGCTGTTCATTAAAAGCGATGGAAAAGGCAATTAACATTTTCTGTTATTAACAGCAAGCAATTATAACAATCTGCAACAATAGAGTTACGCATTTTTGCAAAATTTCAAAAGTAAATTTTAAAAATGATTTATGAAATTTTCTTTTTACAATTAACAATTAATGACAAGAAGTTAGTACGAAACATGGATGACCCAAATGGTATTTGTTAAGCTTTAAGAGTAGTTGATTAGCTAAAAACTTAAGTTATATTGATATCAAAATATAATTAACGGATTAATCGTCAGGGATACACATCTACTTACAATAATCAGGGCAGCACATGCAAAAGGTAGACGCAAATGCTTAAGTCGCGCTTGACTGTAACATACTCTGAATATTTATTATTTATATATTATTTCAAAAATTGACAGTTATATTTCAAGTGTGATTGAAATGATGTTACCTATTGCCAGAGTGTAAAAAACTATATTAATTTTTTTGTACAATTTTTTGCATATGGTCGTATTATTTTTATACGTCACATAATTTTTTTTGCCTATATATGCTAAACATGCTTTGGTTGATTTGCATACTTGCCTTAACATTGCTCACTTCGCGTTAACAGCAAATAAACTTATCGGCACCATCTGTTAATAAAAATCATTTCCAACACTATCTCACTCACTTATGAACAACCCAACACTAGAACCAAAACATTATTTACGTTAAAAATAATTCGGTGCGGCGCCGTGAGGGTTTGTTATCGTTTCTTGGGCAGAGGTTGCAATAAAAAAATTACCGTTAAGCGTATTAATTATATTTTTTTGAAAACGTCTTTAACGGTGTAAAATAGTGTAGTTTATTTTATTTAGCTAAAGAATACTTGAAAGTAAAACAAAATTGTTACGTCACATGAAAATTTTGGTGCATAAAAGCGTGTTTTGATATATTTGATATTTTCCCCTCCACAACTAATCCGCAGCGGTTGCGGTAACTATTTTTATTTTAACGCAACGCGCGCGCTGCATGTGCTGCAAGTACAAGCACAGGCAAACATACACGCAACTCACAACACAAGCATACGAACACACACACAATCGCATATACATATTCACGCACATTAAAACATAAATACATAACTAAAAAAATACATATTACATATATATTTATATATAAATACATAAGCTATACATTGTATGCCTAGATGCACATGTGAGTTTCTTAAATAGTTTTTTTTTTGTTGATTTTTTTTTGTTTTTTATGTATTTTGGGGGGAAATCATAAAGGACATAAAGTAGTCGGTGCTTAGAAATTCATGTGTATGTGATACCTGTCGTTATTTTCGGGGGTAACATATTCACTTGTAATTGTGATTCGTAGGAAGTAAGATCTCTAGTAGTGTAAAAATAAAAATAAAATAGTGAAATTTTAACTTAAAATCGAAAACGAACACAAGAACACAACTACAAGAACCAGTACCAAAAACCAGAACACCCAAGAACCACAAATTTTCAACATTTTACCGTTCCATCCGTCAACCGCCAGCCGTTCTTCGTATTGAGT
>JBAMBS010000544.1:355000-382500 GCA_037044455.1 Zygothrica quintamaculata
CGACGACGACAACGACGACGACGACGACGACGACTACGACAGAGACGTCTTCGTTGCTGGCTGCTGGCAGTTCTGTCAGTTGAAGGTTCTTTTTATAATTTAAAACATTTTTTAGGCGACGACGTGCCCGACGAGCGTCACGTCACGACGTCGCGTTGGAGGAAGCTTCTGTTGGTAGTTTTCTGCTGCTGCTGCTGCTGCTTCTTCTACTTTTGCTTTTGATACAGCTACTACTGCTGCTGCTGCTGTTGACGTTACTGTCGACGCTGCTTTGAATTTAATGTTAAGTATACGCATCAGTGAACTCAATTTAATTATCATGATTGTTTTTCTCGCTGTCTTCTCGCTATATGTTAAAAAAAATTCAAATTTTCAAACTTCACACACACACACACGTACACACACACACACACACGTACACACACACACACACACACACACAAGCACACACACGTCCGGCAGTTTCATTTGCCGCTACGTCGTTGTTCCCAAGCAGATTTCCATCGCGGCGCTTATGTAATCAAGAGCTTTACAAAATAATAATAAAAAAAAAAACAAAACTTGATAAAAGCGCTGGCCATAATTACGACGTGCATACGCTTTACGTTTGTGTGTGCACGCCCTTCGCCCATTTTTTATCAGCACGTTATTTATGCGCCTCCCGCCATGACAGATAGAACGACAGCAGCAGCAGCAGCAGCAGCAGTAGCAACAGCAGCAGCAGTGGTATTGGTAGTTGTGTAGTAATAGTATTTGTAGCTATAGTTGTAGTAGCAGCAGCAACGACAGCAACAGCAACAGCAACGACAATGAACATCTAAAGTGCAACGTAGCGCAAAGAGAAAATACGACTGACAGTTGCTCTTCGGTGCGTTGTTTTTGTTAATGTTTTTTTTTATTGAAGCTAAAAGCCCAAACGAAAAGCAATTAAGTCGCCATGGCTCATTGCACAATAAGTAAAGAATCAAAAACTGAAAACGCACGCAGCAATAGCAATGGCAGTAGCAGCAGTAGCAGTAGCAGTAGCAGCAGCAACAGCGGCAAACATAACTGTGTTTGCTTGGCCATCCATAGCGCACGAACATCGACGTCAAAGTCAACGTCAACGTCAACGCCAACGCCAACGTTAGCGTCAACTCTAGTCGGAATATATGAGAGAGTGGGAGTCAAAAACGCGAGAGCTATGACGGCTATGACTAGGAGCTCTTGTTGTTTTTGTTGTTCTTCTTGTTGTTGTTTTTGTTGTAGTATCTGCTGCTGCTGCTGCTGCTGCTTAATAAATAGGCCAAATATGTAATATCGCTAAAATGTGTTTATTGTAATCTTTTCACACACACACAGGCACACACACATGCACACATGCACACATGCACAGACACATGGAAAAGCATAACGTTTATTCATATAAAAATACCTACACACTCGCATGACCATTGCATCCCTCGTTGCGCTAGCAGCGCACTCTGTTAACGTTTTTCACATTAAAAGAAAGAGCGCCAAAAAGAAAGGGAGCGAGAGAACGAACGAAAGAACAAATGAACGAACGACTGAACGACCGACCGACCGACCGACCGACCGAGCGACCAAGGGAACGAGCGAATAAACGAACCCAACTAACTAACTAACTAGATAGCTAGCTAACGAGAGTGTGAGCGAGGGGAACGAGCGAGCGAGCGTACAACAATAGCCGAATGCCTTATGCCGTATGCCGAAAGCCGAACGTCAAACGAATGTCAAACGAACAGCGACGCTTTTAGCTGCTGCCAACGTTAAAGTCGTTTGTCGCGTCTCACTCGCATTTGGCTGAGTCGTTGTTCTACCGTCGTGATTGCAACACTTCTGCTTCTGCCACAACACACTCTTGCCGTCGCAGTTTTCGCAGTCGCAACGTATTCACGTTTTTGATTTTTTGTTCACAGTAAAGTTCTACGTCGGCGTCGCAGTCAACACATAGTCGCAGCAGCACCAACTCTCGTACGTTTTACGACATTTTCAATGTGCGTGTGTGTGCATGTGTGTGTGTGTGTGTATGTGTGTCTTATATATTTATTTATATAAGTATATATGTGTGTGTGCCAGTTTTCGTGCGTTCTGTGCTGCAACAACCACAACAACAACAAAAAGAACAACAACAACAACAAGAACAACTATAACAACTACAATAGTTACCACACAGTCAGGCAACATCGTGTTTAAAAATATAAACTGCGTTTTTTTCGCCAAAAAAGCCATAAAAAATATATATATAACTTTTTTTTTTTATATATAAAGCATTAGCCAGGCCCAGGCCAAATAAGCCAGACAAGAGTCAACGACAGAACACAGCAACAACAACAACAAAAAAAAAAGAATAGTATTTCGGCCTGGTCAGCCAAGAGCCAAGAGCCAAGAGCCCAGGCGAACAGCGACAAAAACAGAAATCAGCGGCAGCTACAAATATAAAGTGTATATAATATATATATAATATATATATGTATATGTATAATATATATATATGTATATGTATAATATATATATATATATATATATATGTATAATATATATATATGAAAATTGTGTGTGAATGTACTTGAATTTGGTTGTTATTGCATTGACTTTTATTGCTGTTTTTGTTTTTGTCGTTGTCGTTGTCGTTGTCGTTGTCGTTGCTGTTGCCGTTGCCGCTTTTGGCCGTTGGCGATTTTCACCAGAAATAAGAAAAATAACACGAAACGGGCAGTGTTAAATGCGGGCAGCAGCAGAGGAGGGGGGGAAGTGGGAGACTTAGCAGTAGTAGTATTTGGTTATAAAAGGGGTGGTAGCAAAGGGAGATGGTGGTTTGATGGGGGGGGGGGGGGCAAACTTAATAGGAAGAATAGAATTTTATGCGTGACACACAAAATTTTGCTGTTATATTGTAACTTGTTATTGGTGTTTGTTGTTGTTTGTTTTTTTTTTGTTGCACAACGCAAGAGAATTGGAAACAATTTTTGTGTATGTGTGTGTATACGCAGCAGCAGCAGGAGGAGAAGTATACTATCCCCCACCCTATCTCCCTTCCCATACAGAACTCATAGCCTTTCAGAGTTAGCTACCGCTATAACCACGCAATTTGTACTCCAACCCACCTTCGACCGCATATATCCCAAATATATAAACCAAACCAAACTCATACTATAAGCTCCTATGGCACAGAAAATAGTCGCAGCTATCGACGAGTGTCTCTCTCTCTCTCTCTCTCTTTCACTCTCTCTCTGTCCTGTTGTCCTCTTCCTTTTTTGCCACACGCTCTTCCTTCTTCTACTTATTGAAATGTCCTCGTTACGTTCTCATAGCGTCGTCCCTTGTGTGTTGCCATTCTCACACGTTGCGTATACGTAACGTTATGGCCATAAACAACAACTATACGCACACACACAGACACAGACGCTAACGTACCCACAACTCGGTATCCGTTATACCCTAACAGTACTTTCCTATGTAACTCCTCGCTCTTGCTCGTATTCGTTGTCACTCTCACTCCCTCTCTCTCTGTCTCTCTCTTTCTCTTTCGTTCTCGCTATATCCCGCTACTACTGCTGCTACTGCTGCTGCTACTGCTGCTGCTCTCTTCGGAGTTTTGCTCGTATGCAGAGCGAATAGAAAATTCGTTTATATTTCAAGTTGGCATTTTGACTGCCCTTTGATGAGTTGATAAACGAGCTAGATTAGCTTAGACCACAACCTACCTTGCCCCTCTCGGCCCATTACTCTATTCTCTGCTACTGTAATTCCCTACTTATGGTTCCACACACACACACACACACACACGCACGCACGCACGCACACTCGTACACGCACACGCACACTAACTGTGCCAAGTCGAACAGTTTCCGTTAAAAATGTGTTAAAAACAAATGAAATACATTTTTTTTTCATGTAATTTTTTTTGCTCCTTTTTTTTTTGGTATTTTTTTTCTTCTGCTACGTCGGAAATAAATGCGAAAAACTCACGCGTTTTGGTGTAAAAATTAAAAGAAAATCATTAAAAAATGTGCTAATTTTTTTTTTATTCATGCAGCCATTTAAATATTTGGCTTAAATAAAGCACACAAAAATAACAAAAGAAAAAACAAAAAGAAATAGAAAAAAAAAAATACAAAATAAAAATTTCGAGTAGCAGCTAAAAGAAGCAAAAGAAGCAGCAACAGCAGCAACAGCAGCAGCGGCAGCAGAAGGCATATTTAAATATATTTAAAAAAAAGGCCTAAATAAAAGTTTAAAACATAAAAAGAAAACAAAAATACAACAACAACAACAACAACAACAAGCAGCAACAACAACAACAACAAACAACAATCTATACGACGACACGAGTGGAAAGTTTTCCCGTAAAAAAGAAAGAAAAACTACGAAATAGAAAAAAAAAAACACAAGAAGCAAAAGCAACAGCAAAAGCAAAAGCAACAGCAACAGAAGCAAAAGCAGAAAGAGGAAAATAAGGTAAAAATGTCATCTAGAAATATATTTTTAGTTGCATTCTCCGTTTCGAGATGCGCGCGCGATGCGCATTGCACCAGAGAGCAGCAGCAGCAGCAGACGAAATCAAGAAAAATCAAGTCGCATAAACTGCTGTGTGTGTGTGTGCTGTTACATTCCCCCCCTTATTCCCCTTCCCCTCTACCTCCTCCATCCGATTTTCCCCCATCCCCCCCCCCCCTTTGTTGCTGCAACTATCATCATCTTTGGTGACTGCAACTCAAATGCCAACTTATTCGAAAGAACCCACGCGGCGTTGACAAAGAAACGTTGAGAAGCATTCAAGAAGCATCGAAAGAAAGAAAGAAAGAAAGAAAGACACATTGTCAGGTCGTCCCAACCACGTTGTTGGTTGCATATGAGTAAAATGTGTGCTGTATTATAGGGGGGGAGGGGGAGAGGGAAGTAACATGTCAACAACGCCAGGGACCGAAACGTTGTCTACATTTTAATATTACATTTTCAATATGCGCCACATGAGAAAATCGTGTTTAAAAGTTTCCTTTCAATTATAATTTTATAGAAATAGTTTACAGTTATAGAGTATATAGCATATAGTTTTAGTTTATATTTTTAATTTATAGTTTATATACTAATAGTTTATATACTAACTAAATTGCTAGCAGAACTTTCACCTGTCGCAAGTTTATAGAATAAACTTTGATAGAAACTTTGGAAAAGGGAAAACACTCAAAGAACTTAAAGAGGATTCACTTTCAGTCAACCAAATATACTATGGAAATAATTGAAAGTACACCCTGTATATCCCCTGCTGCAGCAACAACAACAAGAATTTTCACCACAAAATTTTAACCAAAAGAATCTTAAGATTCACTTTCATCCTCATCCTCAGTCGCATCCTTTTTTTTTGCCCACCTGCCTTAAACACACCCTGTACATATTTATGTATATATATATATATATATAGAGTATAGTATATATATGGTATATATATGGTATATAATATACGTAAATCTAAAATTAAATGCGACGTGCTGCGGTCCTCTTCAGCTGCCACAGTCGCCACGGTTGCCACACTTGCTGCTTGCCGCGTCGTCGTCGTCTCTTGTCGCAGCCAAAATCTGTGTTACTTAAAGAGATTTTCTTTATAACCCCCCCCCCCCCACACACACACACACACACAAAAGGTATATGTGTGTGTATGCTTAGCATATATGTTTTCATTTAATTTTGAGCCAAAAAAGATTCTTTTGCTCGTTGCCAAAAAAACAAAAAAAGAAAAAACTCTTTTTCGTCTAAGAGTTTGTCGCCGACATTGGCGACAGCTGTTCGCTTAAGCGGCGGTGTATGGGTTGGGTGAGAGGGAGTGGGAGAGGGGGGGGAGGAGGTATGGTCTGAGTAGAAGGTGTAGGAGGTAACACTACTAACTGGCACGCCCCGGGGGCTGATGTTGCTATTGTTGTTGTTGGTCATAAAAATAAAATGCCTTCGAGCTGTTATCGAAACGGTTCTTTTCTTTATTCGTTTTTCCTCTTTTTTTTGCTCTTTCTCTTTTTCTTTATTCCTTTTTTTTTTTTATTGGTGGGTGAGCGATGGAGGGGGGAGGAGGAGGGGGTTGGGGAAGGCTATATTTGAAGTGCTACGCAAAAAAAAAAAATGCAAAAAGAACTTCCTATATGGAAAACGAGGAAAATCTCTGCCCAAGGCAAAGGCAATGGCAAAACAACTCGAGAGAAAAGAAACAAAAAAAAAAGAGAAAAAAAAAAGGAAAAATAAAAATAAAAATAAAAAATGCCCAAAAGCGTTGGCTGCCGCTGGCAGATTCGTGTTGGGATATAACTTTGACTTTCAGTTGCTGGCAATGATCCAAAAAGCCAACGCTTTGCTTGCTCTCTCGCTCTCTCGCTCTCCCTCTATCTTTTTTCTTTTTTTTTTTTGTCCATCCATCCATCTGTGGGACTTCTCCTTCTACTTCTCCATGCTGCTGGCCCCTATGCCATTTGGCCATTTGGCCATTTGGTACCCAATGAACTTCAGCTGTGCGCGCGCGCCCACATGCAAAATGGTCAACGGAATCGACCAATCAACCAGGCCAAGCAACAACAACGCAGCAGCAGCAGCAGCATATAACAGTACGACTAACTGAAGCTCTAGCCAAAGAACCTAGCAGACCCTAGCCTGACCCCCATCTCAGTGTAGCGTGCAGTTTACGGGCCGCTCCCGCTTCCCGCTTGCCGCTTCCCGCTTTCCATTTCCCTTTTTCCATTTGGAGCGCAACTGCTGACGCCCACCACCACCTGCCCTAATCTCTATCTATAGCATACACGCATACCGCTCACTGTGTGTGTGGCATTAACTGTGCCACCATTATGACCATATTTAGTAACCAAATCGACCACGGGCCAAGCTAATGCAACGTTGCATGCGTTGCGCTACTTTTTAGCTTTTTTTTTTTATTTTATTTTTTGGGTTGACTATTTTCAACTCGTATAGCAAATTGCTTTGGCTTTTAGGCCAAGCTCACAATTTCCATTCAATTCATTCAGTTTTTTTTTTTTTTTTTTTACTTTACTACACAACTCTCTCACACACACACGCACACGCACACACACCCGTATGCATATGTATAGAAAATCAGATACAACAGCAATTCATTCATGCATTCAAACAAAAAGTTAATATTAGTTATCTGCATATTTTCACGGTTTTCAATCACGCTGCCCACTAGCGTATAGTCACACACACACACACACAAACACACAGACACATACATACATAGATCCACAATGTGTGTGTGTTTGAGAACTGTTTGCTGCCACCTGACTTCAAATTCTCGACAACTTAAACTGTCATTTGGCATAAGCAAAAATATAAAAAACACTTTAAATTTTATATTGTTGGCTGATCATAAACTATATATGTTTACGTAAATATGCTATATACTTTCATATATATATATATATATATGTTTATAGTATGTGTATTTTTTCATATTCTCTTCTATATCTGCCACTTAAAAATTTACAAATTTAGATTTAAACTTTTCCTTTTCATATTTATATATATATATATAAAACTATATACATATACTTATATACATATGTATATGTGTGTGTGTGTGTGTGTGTTTTGTGTATATGCATATCTTTAATTTTCAATTTTCCATTTAAAGATTATCAATTTCATTTCGCGCTACTCGTAGTTTCCGGCCAATTGAATCATTAGTCATCAAGCCAATTATTATCTAGTTGTTTTAATATTGTTTATTCCCCGATATTAAACAGCTGTGCTAATGACATCCATTGATCACTTTCCATATAAAAGATTCCATTCTGAATCATCCAAATATATATATATATATATATATATATTTGTATATTTGTCTATCGATGATATCCATTAAAATAATTGACTCAATTTTCAATATTATTTTTGAAATTTTGTCAAAAACAGAATTGAAATTGGTATACGTGGGGTATATATAAGACTAAATATATATATGTATATACATATATATATATATATATATTTATAAACTTTTCCTATTTATATATATATATTTGGATCCTGATCAAAGAGTATCTTTTCAGGGTTCAAATTTGTTCAATTTGCTTCTCGGTTGGTTGCCTTGTCGCGTATGTCGCCTAAACAGAAGTATTTCTGTGTGTGTGTGCGTGTGTGTGTGTCTAAATATACATATATATAAATATATTATATGGGTGTGTATGGTATATACATAAATATATATATATATATATATATATATATATATATATATATATATAATTAGTTTTAGAACTTTTTGCTATTGCGAGTTTCGAAATTGTTTGGCTTGGCGATTTTGTGGCTTCAATAAATTTGCATAATATATATATATATATATATATATATATATATATATATAGTTGTGTATTATTAAACCGATTTTCTAATTACATTTTTTGGGCCACACACAGAGCAGCGGCGGCGTACACACATACACAGACGCATAGATAAAGTTGAGGCGCAAATTTGTAACGAGCCAAAAAAGAAAAAAAAAAACGTTGCCAATTGTTGTTGAAACAAAAGCGAAAATGTTGGCCGCGTGTCTAAATGTACTTAATGTAACTGTGTGTGAGTGTGTCAGTGTGTATGAGTGTATCTGTGTGTGTGAGTATGAATGTGTGCAGGTGAATTTCAAGTGGTTAAACGAGAGGGCAACTATGGTACTAAGGTAATGGTTATAGTGAGCATTTAAAGGCATAAAGCAGGGTTGGGCAGATGGACGAGGAGGAGTGGTTGGGGAAGGCTTGAGACGTGTCTAAACATAAAACCAGGCAGAGATGCAAATTGTGAGCAGAGATATAGTTTAAAGGCAGCAGCGCTGCTTACTGCGACTTGATTGAAGTGCAGGCAGCGGCAGAAGCAGCGGCAGCAGCAGCGGCAGCGCCAGCGTCAGCAAGAGGTGATAAAGCAAACGAGGAGGGGGGGAATAAAGGAGAAGAGAAGGAGCAGAGAAGGAGAAGAGAGGGAGACTGCTAGCGATGCTTTTGATGACGTGCTCAGCTGCGCTTTTTTCACTTTTATATACATACATACACACCCACACACCCACACACCCACACCCACACACACCCACACACACACACCCACACACACACACATTGTTAGAATTCTTTTTATTCCTTTTTCCATTTTTTTCGTATTTTCCTTGCATTTTAATTTTATGCCTGGGCAAAAGAAACGACGCGCAAGCCAGAAGCCAACACAAAGAGGCAGCTGCGTCTACAGAATATAGTAGTTGGCAGCATATATATGTATATGTATGTATATATAGCAGTGCTCCTAGTTGTAGAATGAGAAAGAAAAAGAGAGAAAAAGCCCTATTCTTAACCCACCTCAGCAGGGGCCCTCTTTTTTAGCCGCATTTTGCAAACAAGTCACACTTTTAGGCCATTTCTTTTCACTTTACATTTTGCCTCGTTGCCTTTTGCGTGCGATGCTTTCTCGTGATTGCATTTCCTACAGCCACGCCCTCAACAACCTACTAGCAACAAAGACGCCCATCATCCTTTATCCCACTACTAATAAATTTGCATATTTCATCGCTTTATAGTAGCAGCTCTCTAAGCCACGACCCGCTACCGCCTGAATGTACTTTCAATCATATTACTCATACGCAGCGTGTGTTCTATGAAAGTTACAGAAAATTGAAAAAAAAGAACTTAAAAATCGAAATCAAAATCACTTTTTAATGACTTAATTTGGCATAACATTTAGTAGATATATCATCATGTCTCTCCGGGTATATCAAATGCCACTTAAATCCTTTATATGAGTGCCTAAAGGAACGGAGGGAGAAGCTCCTGGGGGAATAATATTCTAGGGTTGTTATACATCTATTGCTTATATGCAGTGTTGTCGCTTCTGCAAATCTCTTGTGGTGTGTGTGTGTGTGTGTGTGTCTGTTGTGGCAATAAATCATCTTGGATAAGACACACACTCACTCACACACACTCACACCCACACCCTAATAGTAGGCGTGACAGATTTCTACAAAAATTTTTTTGTTCAAAATTTTGTTTCAAGGAGAATTTCCGGGTTCCTTTTTTTGATGTGCAGCTTTGTAAATATTGGACAACCGAAAACCAATACAAATACGAAAGACAGCTACAATATAGCTGTATATATTTGTGTATGTGTGTGTGTATGGATATATGGGTGTGGGTATGGGTGTGTTTGTTTGAGGGTTACACATATCAAATAATTTAACGCTGCTACAGGCAAAGTTTCATTGTTTCATATACAACTTTGCTTTAGCTTTTCACTCACTCATACACGCACACAAACACACATACACATACATATATATATATATATATATACATATACAAATCGACACATACATTGTAACTCATATATCAACACAGACATATATACATTCTGTGGCAACGTTGGATCGCGCTTTGTAGTTTGTCGTTTCCCTTTTGCTGCTGCTTCTGCTGCTGTAAGGATTATGGATTTTTGTGTGTCACACACACACACACACACACACACACATACACACATCATACGGGTATGAGTATATGGGTATGTGCTTTAGGATTTCACCAGCGTGGCAGACCATCAATTTTCCCCGCTGCCAGTGCCACTGAGGCATCGTCAGCGTCTCGTGCTCATCAAGCGGCTCATCATGATGATGTTTGTCTGTTGGTATGTCTGCCACAGCTCTCAATCTGTATGTGTGCGTGTGTGTGTGCGTGTGTGTGTGTGTGCTACAATTTCCTTTCACTTGACTGACACCCAAAGCAGCAGCAGCAGCAGCAGCAACGTCCTCGTATTTGTCCTCGTCCTCGTCCACGTCCTCGCCACACGACATCTACACATGGATTGTGTAACATATTTGTGGCCCTCCTTCATTTCTTTTCTCCTCTATTCTATACATATTTATACCCTGTATATGCATTAAAGCTGACTCTGTCACTGCTACAGGATATCATACTGCCTAGAAGAGCTTTTCTTTTCCACATTTCCTTTTTGATGTTTTTTTTTCGGCTGTGGGCGATGGCGTTAGATGAAATGGCAGCTACTTCCGGCGCGCTGTCACTCAGCATCTATATGTGTATCGTTTCTCTCTTTCTATGTGTGTGTGTGTGTGTGTGTGTGCTTGTGCCATTTTTGCGCTTTCTCATATTACACTTGACTTGGCTGCTGTCGCTGCTGACTGCCTGGCCGCAACTCCAATTGACCTTTGACTGAGTGCACTGTGTGTTTCATGTGCCCTACAATTCACCTCCCCCGCCCTTGTTTCGCGTTTTTATAGGGTTGCCATCTCACATACCTCCAACACCCGCCCCCGCTCATTTCAAGCCACTCTATCGCTGGTTTACTTTAGACCTTTGAGCAGCTCGAGTTGCCTTAAGTTATGCGCCAGCACGCACGCTGTTTGGATTTGCTCACTTGCCCTCCCCCCCACCACATTCGTCTCTCTGTTTCTCTCTAAGCCATGTTTGCCATTTGGATTTTACTGTGTGTTGAACAAAGAAAGAGTTGAATCTCTTGAGCTTTTGGCTAATTGTCGTTATGTGACTTACATACGCTTATCAGCTTGTCGCACAGTTTTGTTTCCTCTTCTATTACTAACTGTCCTTTTGGTCCATTTCCTTTCCTCTTTGTATACATTCTTACCTTTATTTCTTTTCCTTGTGTTTCTATGTCAATGTTTCAGCTTTCTCTATCTATTTGTTATCTCTTACTCTCTATCTCTTTTGCTTTACCTTCCACTTGTGTTACCTTCCTCTCTGCCAGCTTTGTTTTTAATTTTAGCAAGGACACGCCATCGGCACACTTCAGCGTGTGTGTGTGTGTGTGTGTGTGTGTGTATGGTGTGCGTGTATGCATCTCATGTGGGCAGTTAGTTAGTTTGCCCTTTAAGCGTTGTTCAGGTGCTGCAACTAGGATAGGGGAGAGATAAGTTGCACGTTTGTGCTTCCTGCCTGTGTTTGCTGCAACTATTTTCGCCTCAGCATTTACTGCTGCATGCTATCTACATTCGCCCACACTTACACTTTACTTTTATAGGTCAAATGTTGCTCTCCCCTTCGTGCTCTCTCTTTCTGTCTCTCTCTCTCTCTCTCTCCCATTCTCTCTTTCATTCTTACTTGCTGTCTCACTCTTACTTTCACATACTTCAATATTCAATATCCCCTTTCCCTCTTCTCCCTTTTCTCCCTTCATTCAGTCTTTCTCTGTTGCACTTGTGCTTTCCACTATATTTTGGCTCTTACTAATTGCATTGCCCCAAATTCGCTTGACTCCTTTCTTCCTTTTCCTTCCATCAAAAAAAAATTTGCGCTTAAATTTTGCCTTTAAAAAAAGAAAATTGTTAAATTTTTTTTTTTTTGTTGAAAATGAATTGTTGTTCGGATGTTGTTGGAATGGGTGGGAGCGAGTCATTATTTCATCAGAATTGTTGCATGTTGCATAGTTGCATGTTATTGCTATAACTGATTTCTGATACGTGCCCCTTGGAACCAATCAAATGCACTTTATGAAGGCCAAAAATATATCTCTCTCTATATATATATGTGTGTGTGTGTGTGTGTGTTTGGGGATGGTTGAAGTCCATTTGGATTCCATTTGCGAAAATATGTGCACGAACACTACAAAATTTATATCTGATGAGAACATCAGCAAATCGGCTCAACAACTCATCAGTATTGTAGCATTTTGGGATTTCATGGATTGTAGGATTAAAGAGGATTGTTTATCTCTTTGTTTATCGATAAATGGAACGGCAGGAGGTCTTAAGCTAGCAGTAGAGCATTGTAAAACGTATCGAAGTATCTATTGTTATATATAGTTACGGTTATTAACGATAGCTCGATTGACGATTATTGATTAATAGTATGCATTGGACAGTAATAATTATTAAAAACTTCAATTCAATTATTCACTCTACGCTTTATATGAACGACAAACGATAACTTTATTATCGATTATTTCAGCTACTTACTAGCTTCAATGATTATATACACAGCTTATGGTTTCCATTGGTTTCCCCATCTCTCCATTAGCCTTATGTAATTAATTTTGCTCATTCTCCTACTTTACTTCTCCCTCTCTCTCTCTTTCTCTTTCTATGTATATAACAACTGTAAAATATGTGTCATTATTAAATTCTTTGGTGGTTCCTTTTCAATGACATTACGCGTGCAATTTTCGCACGTGGAATTTCGCAATATTGTCGAATGAAAAAGTTGTGGCTGGGGGGAGGAAAATGTGGGGTTGGCAAGGGTTGGCTGCTGGGCAGAGACAGAGGGAAAGAGATAGAGAGAGAGAGAGAGAGGTCAGGCTTTAGGAGATTGCTGGCGTTTACTCTCGTGTCATAAAATGAAGTAGCCGTTGGCTGTTTTGCTGCTGTTGATTAAATTCCACAGATACCGTTAACGTATGTATGTGTGTGTGTGTGTGTGTGTGTGTGTAATACTGTGATTTTACACTTGACCTCTGTCAACGCAGACGTCAACTTCGCTGTCGCTGAATAGCAGTAAATTTCAGTAGCTCTTTTGATGGATAAATTAATAATGCAATTTCTCATATAATTTAACAACTTCTCTACGACTATCTCACGTACGCTCTCTTCAACCCAGCCAACCACCCACCAGCCCCCTCCCGGCAACTTCCTTTAATTTATTTTCTCTTTCTCTTACTATTTTAATATGTAAATAAGTAATTGAAATCTCAAAACGAAAGGTAAAAACTTAAATCTTAAATATGACAGCAAAACGCATCGTTTTTACACATTTCCTTTACACACCCAATACTTCTTGTACCCCCTTCTCTTCAGCACTCTTTAGCCTTCACTCTATGTACAGTACATATTATAAGATTTATGTCAGGGGCAGTCATCATTATGATTATGATTATGATTATGATCATCATCAGCCACTGGGAGGGAATACACTTTTTGAACACAAAAAGCTTTTAGTTTTCTTTGCATAGTTTTTGCTTTTCATTTTTGGATTAAATGAAAAATCAAATAAAAACATTCATACTATAAATTTCATATATGCATAAATATAAATATATATATATATATGTGTGAGTGTGTTTGTTATTGTATGTGTGACAGAAATTTGTTGAGTTGTTTTTAACGTCACACCGAAAAAAAGCAGCAAAAATTAAAAGAAAATTTATTCTCTGTGGCTTTTCTATAAATATAATTTTTTAATTCTTTTCAGTGGGGGAAATGGTAGCGTGTCGCGGGGGGTAAGAAAAAAAAAATTGAAAATTGAGGAAAAACAAGATTTTGAGAAACATTTTCAGGGAAATGTGACGCGATTTAATGAGGAATAATAAGTATATATAATATATATATATGTATATATATTCCTATATAAATAATGTTCATACTTATTTTTAGGTACATAAATTGAAGAGTATTACTATTATTACTATATTATAGATACATATATATAGATACTGATATCCTATATATATATAATTATATAGTCACTGTTATTTATTATCTTTGATTTATTAACTGTAGATTTGGCAGCCGAAACCAAATAAACGAAGCGAAGCAAAAGAAATATACAAAAGAAATCACGTGTAAACACACACACACACACACATACATACTAGTATATATACTGGTCATTAGGTGTGTATGGTGTATATGAACACATACATATACAGAGAGAGCTCTTTCAATTTAGACTTGAGGTACTTGTAGGTTTATTGTTAATGAAAATATAATTAGGTGACATCGATACAACACGACGAGTCCATCAAAGCGCTTAGATAAATGAGCTGGCGATAAGCAAATGTGCCCTCATATGATTATAGAGACCATATAGGTTGGTTATTGTTATAATAGTTATGGTATACATCTAGGTTGTAGGTGTAAGTAGTATGTGTGGGGTACAAAACACGCAAATGCAGTGGCAAACACATGTTGTAGCTACAATGTATGCGATTGAAAGTTGAATTCTCCTCATACTTTGAACAGAGCCATGTAAATGTTGTATGTATCTGTGTATCTGTGTGTGTGTGTGTGTGTCTATATTTATATATATGTATGTGTATGTACGTTAGATACATTTCATTTACTTTGTTGACAGTCAACTTTGCGTTTGCTTCTCAGCTGCTGCTGCTGCTGCTGCTGCGGCTGCTGTTTAAATTTAAACTCTGTGAGCTATTTGGTTGCCTCTGAAGGTGGAATTTATGGTGCACACATGTGTTGCTGCTGCTACTACAGTACCTCAGTGCTCTGTTGTCGTCTACACTATTCTCCCTCCCTCTCTATCTCACTTGCTCACTTACACTCGTTCGCTTTACTCTCGTATGTGACATATGTCTCGGGCCTCTGTGCCAAAAATAGCTGCCTTTTTTAATATGTAGGGGGCAATTTTTCAGACGACAGCAACAACAGCCACAACAACAACTACAACAACAACTACAACAACAACAACAAAAACTAATTCTATTTTTCTCTCTTTCTCTTTTTCTCTACAGATTTAAGACAACAAAAAAATAAGCAATAAGCAAAAAGCAAAAAGAAATCAGGAACATTTTTTGAAGTTATCGAAATAAAATTATTTCCTTAAACAAAAAACAAAAAAAAGAAAATTAAAATTCAAAAGGCAAAAAAAAAAAAATATAAAATAATATAAAAGCAACACAAAAAAATAAAAAAAAAAAAATAAAAACTTGGAAAAACTACAAATACACATTTACAGTTAAACAAATGTGTAACTGAGTAAGAGAAGACGTGACATCGTGACGGTTCGGCCATAGACTTACTAGAAGCCCACGATCTTTTAATATATATATATATATATACATATATATATATATGTATATATATATGTATATATATATATATGTATATAAAAAATATATATATGAGTTAATATAAGTATTGGGTTAAATACAATAGCTGGCAATAAAGAGAAAAGTTGGTTAAAAAAAAAAAAAAGCAAAAAGAGAGGCCAGTAAAAATTTTTGAAAATATCCTTGGAGCTTGAACTTGGAACTAAAAACTACTACGCAGCACCATAGAAGAGACCTTTAACACAACACACACGTCACACACAAATCACATACACACACACAAACACACATACACACACACACACACACAGGATACACAATATACACATAATACACAAGTTAAATATACATACGTTAAAAAGCAAAGCAAAAAATAAATAATAAAATAAATAAGAAATAAAATAAAACGAAACGAAAATAAAAATAACAATAATTTAAAGAAAACACAAAGAAAAAGGAAAAAGGAAAAGGAAAAACAAAAACAAAAACCTCACATATTCATATTTACTTAAGAGGGAGCAGAGTTTGTGGGTTCTTTTTGTATTGCTATTTTGCAAGTCCCCCGTGTGTTAAAGTTAAACAGCCTCAAGATTCTGCCCTTTGGAGCAAACTTTCGCCTAGAAACGGCACCAGCTGAGATGCACAAGATAGCAGGTGTACCGGCTGCAGGCACAGCGCCAGCTGGTGCACTGGATGCGCCGCTGGCGGCACCCAAATATGGCACACTTATACCTAATCGTATATTTGTGGGTGGGATAAGGTAAGCATTAATATTCTCCATCTTTCTCTCTTACTCACTTACTTACTCACTCACTATATCACTCACTATATAAAACTATATCCTGTCTCTTTTTAAGTGGGGATACAACCGAAGCAGATCTAACCCGTGTCTTTAGTGCCTACGGCAGTGTTAAGAGTACAAAAATCATTGTGGATCGCGCTGGTGTTAGTAAGGGCTATGGATTCGTCACATTCGAGACGGAGCAGGAGGCACAAAGACTGCAGGCGGATGTGAGTATTAAATGTTTCCAAATTCTAAAATTTGTTTCTAATATCGCCTGTATAACAATAATTTTTATCGATTTTATTATCGATTAATGAATTTTTTTTGTTTTTTTTTTTTATTATATCATTTCTGATGCTTTTTTTCGTTTTCGTGTTCGGGAATTCATACAACAACAATACACAATAACAAATACTACTCACACTGACATAAATACAACTACCATCATCTATACAAATACACACACACTACTACACACACACAAACACACTAACACATACGATACAATTCACTTACAGCAGCTTACATTTATGAAACGTTATAATGTGCCTTCGATCTTTTAGGGCATTACCTGATACACAGACATGCAAGTTGTCGCCCACACACATACACACACATAGATGCATATGTATGGTGTGTGTGTGTGTGTTTGTGTGCGTGCTTGACTACATGTATGTGTGGAAATATAAGCGATGCCATCCACACCCGCTGCTCTACTATGAGCCTGATGCGCTCTCTGTCTATCTGTACACACACACACACACGTCTATGTGGTATGTGTGTATATATTTATATATATATATTTATATATATATGTATTATGTATAATATGTATATATATAAATATATGCATATATCGCAACACGATGTGATTTATCTATCGATGTATCGACGGTACGAACGGCACTTGCAATTCTTATGTATTTCTTGTATTTCTTCTAATTGCGTTTTTGTTGAGTTACGTTTCCGTTGCGTTGCGTTACGTTACGTTACGTTACATTACATTATATTACATATATCACCATACAATCATCATGACACACACATCATGTATACACCTACACACACACGCGCACACACACACACATACACATACATACACAGAACATAACATAACATAGTTCTAGATCGATAAATTGCAAGTCCTTTTGTAATGCATTTTGATAGCTCGTTAGCGACGGCTGTTCCCATTGTTTCATTTATTATGTTGATTGTACGTTGTACAGTTGTGTCCGATAAACACATGTTATCGTTTCTATCGATAAGCGTTTAACATTTACAGTTTAACAAAATTCTTTTGTGCAAAATAAAAAAAAAAAAAAAAACCCAACAAAATATTATAAAATAAACAATTAAAATAATCTGAATTGAAATTTCGAGTTTCGAGTTCCAATTTCGAGTTCAAGTTTCAGTTCAAGTTCAAGTTCGAGTTACGAGTTTCGAGTTCCAGTTATTTGCACCGTTTATTCATTTTCTTTTCTTTTAATTCGTTATTCTTTTTTCTTACATTTTCTTTCTTTTTTTTTAATTTTTGTTGCGCAACAATTTTTCTTAACAATTTTTAACAATTAGCTATTTGCCCACAGCTGCTCAGTCTTATTATAGAGTAGATCTTATAGATATATATATATATATATATATATATATATGTATAGTGCATTTGCATTTGAGTTGCTATTTACGTAAATTTGATTTCTAATTTTGATTAGTGTACAAATTTAATTTCCTGATTTGTAATCGAATGTACTTATAATCAATCAGTCAACATGTTAATCAAGTTAATTGGATTCGGGCCTACATGCCATAGAGCTGATGAGAAATTATTATTATTACCCAATGGCAGTAAAAAGTGATAGCCAAATATAAGTAAATGGCAGTAAAATAAGTCAAAATAATAATGGAGTGTGGGAATAGAATGGAATATAGCTTCCTCTCTCTCTCTCTCTCTCTCTTTCTCTTTGGAGTGGAGTACAAATTGGGAACATAGTAGTAAGAAAGTAAGAGTAATTGAAGTAGTAGTTGGAACAGTCAGAAGAAATTTAGAATAGTAGTAGTGTATAGGGAACAGTTAAATACAAAGAGACAGAAATTAGTTGAGCATAAGTAGAAGAAAAGAGTAGAAGCAAAAAGGTACAGGGAGTACAAAAAAATACTATAGCAGAGTACAAATAAATTGGGAAGAGAATGTGTGTATGAGTATGAGAACAGCTTAGGTGTTCCTTAGTATTCTTGGTAGTATTTCGTAGTAGAAGTAATACTAGCTATTTTTTGGGATATGAGGAGCAAAGTGGGAACAGCTAGGTTTGGAGACATGAAAAAAGGAATAAAAATTGGGAACAGATTTAAATTGATTGTGAATAGTGTAGAGGTATAACTATTGTGAGGTTGAATTATTAGATATTATATACTTTTAACCGTTTCCAGTTTCTAAATATAGCTTATAATATTTCTTGATCATCTTTACACTCTCTCCTCTCTCTTTCTCTCTCTTTCTCTCTTTTCCCTTTAGGGCAATTTAGTCTGTCTATCTGTCTGTCAACCCACGTGCTTCCCCCAAGTTGCAAGTATAGCAAAACGAGTTCAGTTTCGCTTTTTTTTTGTTGCCAAATTAAGTCAAGAAATGCGCTGGATCTTGGGCATAGATTGGGTTTGTGGTTAGAAGAGGGGGGTGGGGGGGGAGGATAATCGTATCTACGCTTGGAAGAGCCTTATTAGAAATTAACTTGTCTCAATTCGCATTTTGATTGGAGATTGCACAACTGCCAGCTGGTGGCATGTATCATCTACCCCTACTCTCTACACTCTTCCTCTCTCGCTCTCGCTCTCGCTCTCTTCTACCTATTGTGTGTGACATACATTAAGTGAAAAAGTTTTCCACTTGTCATTAAATGTGCATTGTTATTGCGCCACTGGCATTTTGCTGCACTCATCAGCTGTATGTGTGCGTTAGTATGTATGTATGTGTGTGTGTTTATCTTCTGTTCCTATATGTGTGTTTGTGTATGCTTTACAAGCACACCCATAGCCACCCGCAGGCACAACAACAATAGACACTGCAGCCGTGCCAGCCGTGGCAACGTTTAACGAGATTTTAATGCGCATACAACACACAACCACTCAACACACACACACACACACACACACACATACAACTTATATACACACACACACACACAAAGCTGTACATTTTGCACTAATTAAATTTTGGTTACCAAAAAGTTTCATTTGCTTCCAAAAAAGTTTAAAAGCTTTCTTATTGCCAATATAGAGTCCAGTTTTAGCCGTGCCACACTTGATTTAGTTACCTGTCATCATCTCTCTTTCTCTCAAATACAACATACACACACACACACACACACACACACACACACTCATATGCTCTTACTAAAGTTTTGTGTATATGTTTCTTGATGGCGCACTAAATCCACACATTAGTATACATAATTACTAAGCCAACAGTCATACAATAAACATACACACAAACACACACACACAAACATATATATATACACCCTTTGGGTTTCATTATAAGCGTCTTCCTTCTCCTCCTTCTCTCCTGGTTTACCACTTCACTTCAAAGAGCTCTCAATAACAAAATTGAATGTTACCTTTTGACTTACTTTAGATGCGTTTATTAATGCGCATTTGAAATGACTCAGACTCCAATTAAATTGTGGACGGGGTTGTTGTGGATGGGGGATTGTGGGTGATTGTGGGTAGTAGGTAGTAGGTAGTGGAGTAAAGATTGGGTATTCAGTTGGTCAGTTGGGTTTTCTCTTTTATATAAATGTTTAAAAGGACTGGACCCAGGACCACCTTACTATTTCTGCTCTTGTTGTCCTTTTTGTGTGTATTTCATTCTATATTAATGTGTCTGAGCGTTTTTGTGTATGCGTGTTTGTATGTGTGTGTGTGTGTGTGGCCGTGGGTGTGGATGGTGGGTATGAAACAAAGGGACTCACTCAAAATGGAAGCCCCTGTAGAGGGTTCTTAATTAAATTCACCCAAGACACGAGAAGAGACGCGACGCGACGCAACGCAACGAGACAAGACGAAACGTGGCAAGGTTTGCTGAGGGGGAGGCAAGGCGAATGGTGGTGGACAGTGTAAATGTAAGTGGGTCGGTTTTGACAGTCTGAAGGTTTGCCTTTCCGTCGCTACGTCGCTCGGTTTCTTTTACACATTTTTTACACCACTGTGGGTCGTCCTTTGTTATGAATGCTTATCCTTCGTGTCGTTGTTGGGCGTCCTTTATACTTTGAGTGGGGCAAATGAAAAGACTGTTTGCCCCTGCGGCGGTCAAAGGATACAACAGAAAAGGGCACAAACAAAATAAAAAATAAAAATAAAATAAAATAAAATAATAAGGAGGCCTCGAGTTCTGCTTAAGGAACTTTAAGGAACCACCAACAGCAGATGTCCGCAAACATTTGCTTAGGACGTTGTTCTACTCACTTTTCCTTCAAGTGTTGGGAGGCAGTTTGCTCCTTTTTTTTTTCCTCCTTTCTTTGCTTATGTTCCTCTATGCATTTCAAGTGCAAATCGCTGCGGCTATCAACAACTAATTGGCAATTAAAGATGAACTGGCCAAAAGGATAACAGACATAAACATGGCAGGAGAAGTGCTCCAATTAAATGGCCAATCATAAATACAGCTTATTATTATCGATTATATTAGATAGCATTAGAATTAGCTTCTTCTTCTGCATTCTTATGGCAAGAAAAGAACAGGAAAAACTTCAAAATGGCTCAATGCATTTCCGTTAGGTTGGCAGCTCTTCTTGCCCATCTTCTTCTTTTTCTTCTTCAGTTTAACAAGACCCAAATTAATCTCTCTCATCTATACCCTAAATAAACTTGGTTAAAGCATTCTTCTACTCCCAGCGGACAGCCGCCAAATAGCCTTGGTTAGAGCAATCTGCTTCAACTTGACAGTCCCTAAATAAACTTGGTCAGAACAGCTTTCACTTGAAGAGGACACATTTCAGCTAACGGCTTTCTATTGCGTTTCATTTTAATGCATAACATTTCCTATACGAAAAAAGTGGCGGTACTTTTTTTTTTATTAATTTTATCATTATATTATAACTATTATTACTATTATAATAATTATCATTATTTTTAATATTATTATTATATTTAATGTTTTTGAGGTTAGCTTTCAAATGTTGTAAACATATTTAGCTTTTGTTTGAACTGTACATTCTTTTTATATATATATAAATAATATATATATATATATATTTTAATTTTTTTTATATTTTTGGTGTTTGTGTTAACTTTATATATATATATATATATATATATATATAAAAAAAACTTAACCTCAAATTATGATTATATAATTAGTTGTTCAACAAATTGGATCGTTATGGGTTTATGTTTTATTAATTGGAAAATTGCAAGAAAACAAGAATGAAATGAAAGCTCGATTCATTTTTCTCTCCTGCTTTCATTTCAAAACGCTTTTTGTGTATTCGAGTTATATATATATATAAATATATATAAATTACATAATTCGTGTTTATTTTTCTTTTTTTCTTACATTGTTTTCTTTTTTTTTTCTTGTTTGATTTGTGTGCCGCGCAGTTAATAAAAGAAAAGCCAAAGCCAAAACAGATACAAAAAAAAAAAAAAAAAAGAAAAGAAAGTAAAAATAATTTAAATGAAACGCTATTAAAACATGTTGCATTTAACCAAATTCCAATTCGACTTGCAGTACATGACATTTACTATATACTATATATATATATATATACTATATACTATATATATATATACTATATACTATATATATATATACTATATACTATTTACTATATAATACGTTTGGTAATGGTTATTTTTGGCTTGGCACGTGTTTTCTTCAATATCTTCTTGGCCAAGTTTTGGGCTGTGCCGTTGCCACAAACTGAGTTTAAAAACAAGCCTTGCGCCTTTTATTTAAAACAAAGTTCATATATACATATATATATATATATATATATGTAATTATATACATATATATATATATTTATATATTTAATATTTAATTAATTTTCTTATTGGAAACTGTTTTTTTTTTTTTTAATGCTGCTGCATTTTGAATTTGAATTTGTGAATTTGAATTTTCAATTTGAATTTATCGTTTGGCTTGTCTGTTGATAATGCCACACATTACACAGATTGTTCTTTTTTAATATAATAATAATAATAATATTGCTATTACTATATATGCTTTATTTTTTCTTCTTCTTCTTCTTCTCTCTACCCCCCATGCCGCTCTGCCCATCCTCTCTTTCTCTCTTTTTCTCTTTCTATGCAATTCGCAGGGTGAATGCGTGGTGCTGCGCGATCGTAAACTAAACATAGCGCCGGCCATTAAGAAGCAGGTAAGTGTCTATTAATTATAATTATTATTTAATAATTAATAATTAATAATTAATTACTTAATTATTATTAATTTTTAAAGCCCAATCCTCTGCAGTCAATTGTTGCCACAAATGGAGCTGTTTATTATACCACCACGCCGCCGGCACCAATTGGCAATATACCAATGGATCAGTTCGCTGCCGCCGTCTATCCGCCAGGTGAGTTGTCGATTGCCAATCGAATATCTCTTTCTCTTTCTCTCTTTTTTTTGTGTCATTTTGTGTGTGTGTGGTCTTTCATTTTGAGTTATTAAAGATTCAGTTAAAATTTTTTAAACATTATTTTCTTTTTTATATTTCATTTCTTTTCCTCACAACACCACAACCACCACCACAACTACCACCACCAACTACTATTACTACTATTACAACAATTACTACAACAATTACAACAACAACAACAACAACCAATACAAAATATAAACAAAAACCTCTCTAACGCCGGGCAAATTAACCAAAACTAGTTACTGACTTTACAGCCGCTGGCGTGCCAGCCATCTACCCACCTTCAGCCATGCAATATCAGCCATTCTATCAGTACTACAGCGTGCCAATGGTAAGTATAACACAGATTGTACCAATATATATATATTCAAAGTAAACAGTAATGTGATCCTTAACTACTCAAATGCTCTAAATAATTATAAGAAAGTATTAACCTTGAGCTTACACTATTAAATAATAGATGGCGCTAGCTTGAGTCGACATGTGCGTAGGTATATATATATTATATATATATATATATATTATACGTAATGGTATCATCATAATAAACCTACGCAGTCATATCGTTCGTTTAATGCTAATAACTTGTATAAATATTATTTTATTAAAACTGTTTTTATTGCTACGCTGTTGCTACAGTAATGTAGGTTGCCTTGAGCTAAGCATATTGTTCAATAGATGGCGCTACACCGATCAGGTGTGCCATCTGTTGTCACTACTGTGTTTACTTTGAATATACATATGATATTTAATATATGAGATATATTTATTCATATATTACTTTGAAATATACATTTGATATATTTAATAAATATTTATTCATTTTATTCATTTATAAATATTTATTTATCTTTCTCAATTCACAGAATGTTCCCACCATTTGGCCTCAAAATTATCAAGGTAATTGAAAGAGTGCTTAATAAGAACGCTGTATATGTATATATTTCTCTTTTACTCTTTGTCATTGCACATCGTACACATCCTTTTATATCTCTCTATATTTTCTTTCTTGCTATATATATATATATATATATATATATATTATATATAATATATATATTCTTCTGAAGCTTGTGCTCGCTCGTAATTGTCGTTTTGCTGTAGTTTTTATCACACACCTCTTTGTATACGCTTTGTTTTCTTTTCTTTCTTTCTTTCTTTCGGTTCTTGCTGCACCACATTCAACGACGTTCAAAAAGGTTAAAAAAGAAAATATCAAAAAAAAAAAAAAAAAAAAATACAACCAAAACAACATCAACAAAAAAAACAACCAGAACAACAACAACAAACATTTTCGTAGTCGCCAATTTTTCGTTGAGAGCTGCCCGATCAAAAACTACAACTACAACAACTACAACAACTACAACAACTACTACAACTACAACTACAATAACAACCACATCAGCAGCAGCTGCAACAACATCAACTACCAACTATAATAACAGCAACAACTGCAGCAGCAGCAGCAGCTACAACTACAACAATAAAATAATAACGACAACAACTACAACAGCCACTAGAACAACAACAACAACAACAACAGCAACGATGCTTTTTTCACACCCACCAACCACCCACCAGCTACCAACCACCAACAATCACCAACACCTTCCCCCTTACGGAAAGCTCTGCAGTTGCCTGGCAGCCGCGCAAAAAAAAAATAAAAAAAAAAAATTATACTACAAAATTTTAGTTTTTAATTTAATTGCTAATTTAATTTATATAATTTTAGTTTATTTTAATTTTAAGCACTCGCATTAGGCGTTGTGTAATTAGTGAAATGCTACGCCTCTAACATATACACACACATACACACATACACATACACATACACATACACACGCACACGCACACATACACACATACACACAGTAAGGGGCAGTAGGAGAATTAGCAAAAAGAAAAACAAAATTTGTATTTGATTTTTCATAAATTTTTTTTAAAAACATTTTTTTTTTTTGTTGTTGTGGTAGAAAACTGCTCCGCCATTTAATTAATTAATAAATTAATTAAATTTGTTTTGCTTGTTGTCTAAGTAGTTCATATGTATACAATAAATTAGTCACCACACACACATACACACACACACACACACATACCCCATACATAAACACAACGAATGTATCTTTGAAAATATGCAAAATGTTCTTCGAATGTTTCTTATAGGAATTTATCCCTGTTAACTTTGAGGATGCAAAGCAGCAGCAACTGCAAATGTAACTGCAACTGCAACTGCAACTACAACCAACTACAATAGCGATGCTACTAACTACAACAAAAACTACAACCAACAACCAACTACAACAAAGCATTAATAGAATTTATATACTAAAACAACAGCAGCAGCAGCAGTAACAGCAACAGCAACAGCAACAGCAACAGCAACATTAACAACAGCAACAGCAGCAGCTTTAAGTTGTAGCTGTAGATACACAAATGATACAAAATCAATGCAAGGATAAAATACACACACATACTAACGCACAGACACACATACAAATACGCACAATACCATTAAATAAGCAGCTTATGTTTCAACAGTTGATGGAATGAAGAGAGAAGAGAGAGAAGAGCTGGCAGAGTATTGTGTTGAGTGGGGAGGGGAGGGGGGGGTGGGGCAGAAAGCTTTAGGTCTGTAAAAGACAGGCAACCTTGTGGAAAGAGAGGGGCATAATGTGGAGTGGGTTGAATGGAAGTAAATGATAAGGTGGGATGGGGTAAAGTGGGTGTTGTGTGTGTTGTGTGTGTTGCAAGTTGCAACTCTGTAGCGACTGATAGTGAAAATGCAAAATGTAAGACAGAATATTTTTGTGTGTAAAATTTTGATATAAAAAATACACACACACACACACACACACACACACACACACACACAGGCGCAAAGGCACACATACTCTATCAACATATACTCTATCAAGTCAGCTAGCATATTTATATATTATTTATATAATATTATATATATATATACATATTTATATTATATATAATATTATTTATTAAAGAAGAAAAGGCAATAAAAACTATAAATGAGAAGCAGCATACAGTGAAATGCAAGAAGCGAGAAGCCTGGCCTGAAATGAGAGAAGCAAAAGAAGTAAAAGAAGTTTTTTTTTAGCTAAAATGGGGGTTGTGCTGGGTGGGTAGACGGAAAGAAAGGGGGAGAAGGGGGGCAGCAAAACGAAAATTAAAGACATAAATTATGCATAAATATTAATTTATATAAAATATACACCCACACACACACACACACACACATATATATACAGCTTAACGAAGCGACATGAAACTAAATACTAAAATGAAGTAAAGCTTCAACAAAACATTAAAAAAAAAATTACAAAAAATATAAAATGCAGCACAAAACACACCCACACAATACACACACACACACACACACACACACACACACATACACAGACACATAAACTAACACGTATATATACATAAGATTATATAGAATATAAAATGTAAGCGAAACAAAATAAAACTGAGAAATAAATAAATAAAAATAGCGCGCAATACGAAAAAAGAAACAAAAGATAGAAAAAAAGAGGAAAAAGAAAGGAGAAATTAAAAATAATATAAAAACGAAATAAAAAAAAAAAATTAAGAAAAACCCTAAACAATAAAAATATTTAAAAATATGCTAGCAAAAAAAAATATATATATGCAAAAAAAAACATATGGAATAAAAGGTATATACAAATACATACACACACACACACACACACATACATACATACATACACACATACACACACATACATACATACGTACAGGCATATTTATATATATGTATTATGGTAAACCTAAAGCAATACATAGACACTCAGTAAAGAAAATGTGTGTTACACGAGTATTTAGCTAAAGATTATATATATGTATATAAATCTAAAGATCTAGGCAGTTAAGCGAAGGTGTGAATAGAAAGGGAATAAAAGAAATTCTCCGCTCGGATAATTTTCACGATATGTATATATATATATATATATAAATATATATATACATTGTTTTTTTTTTTCTCTAAAACATTTCAACAACTTTTTGTTACAAAAAAAAAAAGAAAAAATGAAAATTGAATTATAGAAAGAAAAATTCTAAAAATTTATAAATCTATTGTTAAATCTTGGCATTAATTAATCAAAAAAAGAAAATTAATAAATAAATAAATAAATAAATAAATAAATAAGGAAAAGAATTACAAAATAAAAGAAAGAGACAAATATACAGAAATAAATTGAGAATGTGTTAAAATTAAATTATTTAAATTAAAAAAAAAATAATATACATATATATATATACATATA
>JBAMBS010000544.1:385000-480000 GCA_037044455.1 Zygothrica quintamaculata
TCATACAGAGCGCGCACTTCAGCCAAGCGTGTGTGTGCGTGTGTGTGCGTGTGTGTGCGTGTGTGTGTGAGCAATGCTTCTGAAGTTGATCCCAACGATTGCAGCTAAACCACAACAATTAATAGCGCTGCCACAGTTTTTTTTGTTCGTTACATTTTGAATTCACTTTAAGGATTCTTTAACATTTTTTTTTTTTTTTTTTTTGCTTTTGCATTTTACTTTTTCCTTTTTTTTTCCTTATTTTTTGTGCGTTAATTTGTTTTATAGTTTTGTGTATTTTGTGTTTTTATATTCGTTTCGTTTCGTTCATCGTTTTCGTTAATAATACAATGAGCTTATTTGTGGGCTGCTTGTTGGGGGAAACAGCAGGAAGAATCAATAGATAAAATAATAAAAAAAAAAACCCATAAAATCCCAAAAGATAAAAAATTAAAAAAATATCCCAGAGAAGAAGAGGGGAAATGGAGAATAATAATATAATAATATATATAATGGATTGATATGATCGCAGGGCAAGTAAATAATAGCAAATAGTTTGGGGCTTTTCTTCCCCCTCAACCCTCACCATAGCCCCTAGCCCCTAGCCCTACCACAACAATCCATGATGTTTCCATTTCTCCTTTTTCAAATATAAAAAAAAAAAAAAAAGAGTCGAGTAGATAGCAGAGAACGAATGAAAATTAGACAGAGAAAGATAGTCAGTTAGTTAGAGTACAGTAGCAGAACCAGTGCCAGTAAATTCTTCCTCTTCTATAATGTGAGATAGAATCCTGCTATATTCCAATATCCTTTGCTACCAACTGTTGTAGCCACCACCCTCCTACTACTCAAATCCTTCCCTCAACCCCAAAGTAAAATCATATAAAAAAAAGGAATATATATATAGAAAAACCTTCAAAAACAATTCAAAAATCACCCAAATAGATTAATTGAAAATATCGGATAAACCCAATTATGAATGAATGTTATATATATATATGTATATATACTTTTATATATGTATATATGTATATATATATATAAATGTATGTATACACTCATATGCATATATAGATATATATATTATATGTATATATATATATATACATACATATATATGTATATATATGTATAAATATATAAAGACGAAGATGAAGATGATTTGACATCATATCATACATCATCGTATCGCTTCCTCGTATCCAATCTAACGGTACGTAACGTTTCGTATCGTATGGTATGGAGAGAGAGAGAGAGTAAAAGTAAAAAGTAAAAGTAACTATGACTTGGAATAATCTTTAAAAAATACAATGCCACAATGTTTCGGGTTCAATGTTTCGGTTACAATTAGCAGTTTTTGTATATGTAAGAAAAGGTCTTCTTCTTCTTCCTTTATTCAAATTTGGCCTCAAAATGTGATTTTGCACAAAATTTTCAACGTTTCTTTTTATCTCTGTGTCTTCTTATTGTATTTAGGACAAATTTTCCCAATCCTCATATATATATATTTCTCCTATCCTTTTCCCCATATTTCCCGCTTCCCAAACCTATCCCCCCTCTCCCAACCAAGCCCTTCCCAACTTATATATATGTATATATATATATTTATATATATATATATATATATATATATATAATATATATATTATATATATTTTATATATATATATATATATATACATATATTATATATATATATATATATAACAAAATTACGTTTATATCGATTATATTCTTCGTGTGTGTGTAAATAGATAAAATCGTTTCACTTTTTCTAAATTTTCAAGTTACACAAATAATTCCAATTGTCAGACAAATAAATAAATGAGAGCCCGAAACAAGTATTCAAATTTTATATTTGTTTTTAATTTTTTTATTTTTATTATTATTTATTTATAATTACTATTAGTTATTCAAAAACACTGTACACACATCTAGCAAGCGTATACGCGTATTACGTATACGCAGCATAAACAATAATAAGCAATATAAATAAATAGAAAATAATCATAATGAAAAAAAGTGTAGCATACTTTCTTGGCGAAATGCTGTAAATGTGAACATGTGAAATAACGCAAAACATGCAACGAATCTTTCCTGTGTAGTAGCTAACGTCGTCGTCATTAAAACCAAAAGAGAAAGGGTTATATAAAATAATAATAAATAATCATAATTATTATAATAAATGAATAAATAGTTGAATTATTAACGGTTGTGTCAAATTAGCTCTAATTCTTTAAATGATTGGCTTAACGGAAGCCAGAATGGAAAAAGATAATTACATAATTTATAGCTGGAATGAGCGCTAAAAACTTCTTCCGTTCTGAAGTTTTTCCGTTGAAATTTAGAACAAGGTTTTAGTAATCATTCCTAGCTGTACATGCAAATCCAAAAGGAAACGACGACACACTAGGCGATAGCGCACACTCTTCCTTATACGAGTTGCCAAGTAGAGTGTACACTCGCCTCATAGCCTCTACATTTGGCCTAATTCTAGCTCTAACTCTTACTCTTACTCTGTAACTCTTAACTTTAACTGTACATATACATATACAAATATACATATACATATAAATAATACTTATACAACTATAGCTACATACTATCTAGTAAGTATATACTATATACTAGAAAAGCAGCCTCTCTATGTAGCTATATTAAAAGAAAAAAAACATATTTTTACATAATCTGAATGTAGTTCAATTATAATTTGCTTAACGTCTTTCTCAACTCTTCCCTCTTCCCCGTATGCTATAACAAAGCGTCATAAATACAGATATATTTGACTATATCTTATATAAGTATATGTATACATGTATGTGTGTACCAGAGGAATGTCACGATGGCAACTCTAAAGTAAAACGGAAAATAATTATTCAAAAGTAAAACATTATAAAAAAAAAATTTAAATAAAAACAAAAAAGGAAATGCATTTTTTTTTCTAAAAAGATCTACGTGTGAATTGAATATTAAAAAGATTAAACTGATGTACATTTTATTAAATATATATATATATATATATATATATATATAGTTCGAGCAGCAGCTATTTTTTGATAACAAACAAAACACGCTCCGACTAGAAGAAATTTTGTGAAGGTTTTCACTGCAAATGTCTACTTAATCCCTAACCCTTGCTCCATTCCCCTCTTACCTTTCCCCTTACTCAAAGAAAAAAAATGTCCTGTCAAAACGCCACCTGTTATGCTATGTATACACTACACTTCTCCGTGTGAGTATGTGTGTGTGTGTTCGTGGTTGTTTGCTTGTGTGTGTGCGTTAAAACGTTTTTTGAAATAAAATTTCATTTACAAAAGACTGACGCTAAAAAAAAAATATTAAAAAAAAAAACTGAAAAAACCTAAAAAAAAATATGAAAAAAATATTATAAAAAAAAGTGTTTACGAATTTTCCAAAAATGCAGCACACAAGCATGCCACATGCAGCGTTGTTTCCTAAAGAGAGAGCAGCTCAAGCAGGTGGCGGGCAGGCACTTGTTGGCGAAGATTTGACGGGGAAAGGAGAAGAGTTATATTTATATTTTTTTTTTGTATTTTCCTTATTGATAGGTTTGTCGCGTGCGTGTTTTATATATTTAATTATATTATGAAAATGAATATGTAATAATAATAAATGTAAAACCTGAGATATACATATATATTATATATATTTATATTTACAACAAAACAATATATAAAAAAAAAATAATTATATTAACAAACAAAAGCAAAGAACAAAATATACAGTGTTATTTTTATGATATTGTACTTATTAGTCAAAAACAGTAACTGGGCATTAAAGGGATGAAGGCAGCGTATAAATATATGAATAAAAAAAAATATATATATATATATAATATATATAATAGAGCAATATTATGATATATTATATTATATTGAATAAATAAATAGAAACACACACAAACACAGCTAAACATGCGTACAGGAAATGTGATTCGTTTGGTATTAGAAAGGGAAAGTGCATTAAACTAAATGAATAATGCATTGTATTATGAATGTTATGTATGTTATGAACAAAGTAGACAAACATTACAAATTACATATAAATATAAATTACAAAATACAATAAACAATAAACGTGCAACGAACTCTATAAGATGTCATTAGATCAGTTTAGATGAGAGATGGAAGATGAATAGAAAATCCCACAAACACACACATTCATATATATATATATACACACACACTGGTGCATTAGTGAGCGTTTTGAGTGTTGGCGTATATATTTACGCCTCCCTCCAACCCGCAACACAAACCCCACCACAAAAGTAAATCAAAATAAACCCTTAGCAAATTAAACGTTGTTTAGTTAATTTATATATTATATATGATATATAATATTTATATATATGAGGCAGCCCCCCTCCTTTAACATATACACATATACACACACACTCACACATTCACACATAGAAGCGACCTTTTTGAGGTTAAATTCCCCAGAACTAGTTGATTTTTTTATATATCGAAAGATTTTCGAACCATATTTGTCAGCAAACCAATTTTTGAGAATTTCCTCAATGATATTCGATATCAGATCTTATTAGATCATATTGGATCTTATCATATCGAATTTTAAGGCAGTTCGGGTATGTAAACAACAACAACAAAAACAGCAACAACAACTACTACAACAAGAACAACTACATCAAACATATGGCAAATGGTGAAAGCAACGTTGAAAAAATGAAAAATAAAATATATAAAAAGAAAAACAACACAAACAAATTATATATGATCGAAAAATGGTGTCAAATGGGTTTTCTTTCTTTCATATGGCGGAAAAGTGCTTAGGAAAAATATGAAAATATGAATATAACAATATATATATATATATATTATAATATATATACATATATATATATATATAAATTGTAGCTAAAATGGTTTCATGTAAACGAAAAAATTGTTGTTGAGTATTTTTAGTCAAGAGTCACATATAAGGCCTACTTTATAGACAAAAACAATATAAATTAATGAATTTATTGTTATATTTAATATAAAAACTATTTTCCTCATATTTCTTTTTATTTTTCTTAATCTTTTCTATATACATACTGAGCTGCCATTGCTCTTACTTTCACTCTGTTTAAAAAAAGAGACTTTTTTTTTCTAATTTTTCCCTTTTTGTTTCTTCCTTTCCGTTTGTATCTGCTGACAAACCCAATTGTATATATGAGTTTTTCTATACTATTCTGTTATCTTTTCGATTGTAATTTGATTTTTAAAATATGAGAAAAAAAGCTGAAGAAATTTTTTGTTCCTTTATTTAACAAAAGTGCACACTGTGCAGAAGCTGAAGCAAATTTGCAACCTTACATATTAGTGAGAGTTACACATACCTACACACATTCATGCTCAGAAATATACACATACACACACATGTACATGTACATATACACATACACACACACACACACACATATATATATACATATACATATACATACTATATGAAGCGCCCAGTTAAACTATGAGATAAAAATAGTAAAAAAATTAGTACGTGAAAAAAAACTTCTAGATAAATTATACATTTTAGCTAAAAACATACACACTCAAAACACATATACATTAAAAACATAGACAGAATAGAAAATGAAAATCGAAATATATATATATACATATATATATAAAAGTTAAAACGAAAAATATGTATCCAAATTCTTCCGTACGACAAAAAGCTCTAGCTAAAAATTTACCACACGATAAGAGTCTATATATACAACAAATATATTAGATATATGTATATATATATATATATATATATACATATATATGTAAAAGAAAAAAAAATATATATATATATACATATGTATATATATATATATATATATATATATATACTGAGCAGCATAAAGTAGCAGCAAAAAATACGTAAACATATGAGAAATTCAACCCAACACTTCAAAACAATAATGAAAGTAATGATAAAAACATACACAGACACACATACACACACCGAGATCAATGGATAAGGCTATAACAGTTATTAATGCCGATCTAGATCTAAGTGAATAACAGTAAACATATATCAGCATAGCACAAAGAGGGAGGGATATAACTGATCTCTAAAATGATCTATGCTAAAAATCTAGAAAAAATAAATAAAGAAGTAAAATAAAAAAAAAACAATATGAAAAGCAAAATAAAAAAATATTATTAATAATAAATATAAAAAATAAGTATGAAAGAAAACAAAATAAACAAGAAGTATTACAATTTTGAGCTGCAATATTTTTTAATCAAAAACCCAAAAGAAAACTTAAAAAAATATTAAAGATAATAATTAATATATATTTTTCTCTTTTGAGATCAACGAAATGCAAATGTTTTCGATGTGTGAATTGAGTTAGGAAAACAAAAACAAAAATGAAATATTTAAAGATAAAAAAAAATAGGAAATAAAATGGCATAGAATAAACCTAATAAACATATAAAATTACAACAAAAAAATAAATAAATATATTATAAAATAGAAAAACAAAAATAAAAACATATTCCAAGCATCAAAAACCAAAGAAAAATACAAATGAAAAATATATAAAAATATATAAATTCTTTAAAAAGACGTCACAAATGTTTTGTGTACTTTTTTTTGCTGGTTTTTATGTGTACAACTCAAGACAAAAAATAAAAAACAAAAAAAAATAAAAAACTTCCGTGTGCAAAAATACAAAAAATTCAAAAAAGATTAAAATAAATAAATAAATACAAAAAAAATATAAAATTAAATAAATGGAAACACTATTTAAATTACAAACTACACACAACAAAGCAAAAGCCAGACACACTAAGCCCAACTGAAATTGTCAAATATGAATATGAATATATATATATAAAATATATATATATATATATATATATATATGAATATATATTTAGATATCTATTATATATATACATATATATATTATATACATGTGTGCAAATTATTCAAAACACATCAAATACGATGAAAAGAAATACATTTAAAATCTAAATATATATATATATATATATATATATATATATAATATACATATATATACATATGTTTAGTAAAAATTATAAAGAAAGGTAAAAGAAAAACACAAAAAAATTTGGAATAAAAAAATGGATACGTAGTACAATGGCAAGCGAAAAATGAAGTATAAAGCAAACATATTAACAAAAAAATAAAATGAAAATAAAAATAAAAAAAAGTTGAAAGGAAGGAAAAAAATAATTATTTATAAAGGCTGTAATTTTAAGTAAAACGATTAATTACGATACTTAAAGACAAAAATAACATATTATTAAAAAAAAAAACAAATATAAGAAAAAAAATAAGAAAAGGAAAAACGTAAAAACATTTCACCCACGAAGAAGAAAATAATTATATTAACTAAATGCTAAATACTATACTGATTAAGTACGATCGATATCTAAAACGAAATTATATAAACCTAATGATAAAAGTATATACATATACATATACATAAACAACATATACATATACATATACATACATAAATAAAACATACATAAACACATAAAAGAGACAAAAAAATAAACCGCATAACACAAAGGAACCCAACAACAAATTAAATAGTAAATAAATACAAATAATAATTGAGATATATATACATATATATACATATATATATATATATATATATAAACAGATATATAAACAAATATAATATATGTATGGATATATATATATATATATATATATATATATATATATATACACGAGAGAGAACTCAATGTATGTAATAAATATAAAACTAATTAAAATAAATAAATAATTAAAATGAATTCAGAGTTTTTTTACCACTTAATATCGGTCAAATTGGAATTTGGGAAGAAATTTGAACCAAGTAGAATTTTGTTTAGATGATTGGCCAAAGTCTTATGCATACCCGTTGTCATTTGATTCTTTTATTAAGTAATTGAAACTTCTGTCTACTTACTCCTGTTAAAGCTCTTATTATGAAATTATTCTTTTATCGCGTTTACCCAATATTATTTATGAAATTTATTAGTTAACACTAAATAATGAAAATATATGGAGTGTTTAATTAAAATATTAATAATTAATTCAGTTACCTAATTTCCTTACACTTAACTCAATGCAAATTGATAAAAACTAGTTATAATTTGTTGAATTTAATAAATAAACTAACTTATGTAACTGTGCTATGTAGAAGTCGAAGGTTCTCTACATGTGCTCAATATTTTTGCCATGACTGTAAACTACTTACGTTAGCTGTCATTCAGAAGAAAAGAAATGTATATTAGAAAAGCTTATAAAATGCAGTTTAGATATTGTTGGGAATCAGGTTAATAATGGAAAATAAAACCCAATGATTGTTAAAATTAAATAAAGCAGATCGAAGTATGCACAGTAAAGTTTTATCTATAAAATTGTCTTTAAATCTATATTTATATCTATTATTTTGGCTATATATATATATATTATTTTGATTTAACAGTTATAGAAAGTTTCAACATTAGTTAACTTGTTATTGACTATTATTGGATTCTTCTTGTAGCTTTATTCAGTATGTTAAATGCGTTTCTACAGAGCTGAGTGAATCACAATAGTGGGCAGTGGGCCAAAGAGTTAAGCTTTATTTACTGGGCGTTACCACAGGCATAATCTATCACTCTTTCTAATCGTGTCGGATGCATTTATCTAGCCTGAAAATGTGCCGTGCACGCGTTAATGTTATGGCTCGTGTTTTGATGACGCAATAATATGAGTGGGATCCCATATCAGGGATCCAAAGTTCTCGGTAGTATACAAATGGCAAAAATTGTTTTGTTTATATAATTATATATATATGTATTTTTTATTTATTTTTTTTAATAAACTATATTTTATAAATTTTTTTTTAATTTTTCGTTGATAACGTGAAGCGTTGCCTCTACATGCACAATCGGAAACATTAATGCCACTTGTGGTGGCGCCTCCACACTTCATTGGATACAATAAATATAAGGGAAACTAATATCTAGTATATATATACACATTGCAATTAGGAACTACAATTTAGAAAGCCATCGTATTGGATCCACTTTTGCTACTATTTGTGGATGAAGGTGCGGTTGTAGGTCTGCAGACGGACACTCTGTGGAGCCTTCTGGCTGCGGTCAAACTCGCAGAATTTGTTTGTCTTCAACATGCGTGGATTGGGTCCGGATGAGGTACGCCAATAGACAGTTTGCACAGCATTACGTCCGGCAATATACCTGGATGTGGCACCCACCAGATAATTCACTTTGTTTGGTGCAGACATTTCGTATAGTTTCTATAACAGTTTCGATATTCGTAATCCTTTTAATCTCCGTTTAAAGAGTGTATATTCGCTAAGTATTTTCCACTGGTATTTTTAGTATGTGTCGCGTTTGACTAACGTTTGGTTTCTGTGTTCTAAGTTGACTAGGCACAGTGGCTTTTATACTGTAGCTGTATATGCTGTGCTTCTTATCAGAGTTTGGATTTGTGTCTAGCTTCTTATCATTTGCAAGTAACTGTAGTTAGTATATAGACGTAGCATTTGAATGATGTCGTTTTGAATTCAATTGATTAGTTTATGTTCCACACTCATCGAACTGCGACATAAGTCTTTGTTTACATTTTTTTATTATAATTTTTATTTTTTTTTTTTGCCAAACTATTGGGCAGGTATATGTACTTGGCTTGAAGTGCATTTCCATGTGCACAACTCAAAGTGCAAAGTCGTCATTATGCATAATAATATATGCATAATATATGCATTAATTTTATAATATATTATTTTATAATATGTAGTTTGATTATATATAGAAGCAATTATATATATTTATTTATTTATATATTTGAATATGCATATAATATAGTCCAAAGTTGACGTAAATCAAGTAAAATTGACACAATTTACGCAAGCCGCCGACTCATGCGATAGCTAAAGGTCATTACGGAGCTTTGGAGATTACCAGATGCTACGTCAGCAATACATATTTCAAGATCTATTAAATTCATGACCCATGTTCAGAATATTAACCAGCATTACCTTCGGTTCCTGACCTATTTATTACAATACTCACATCAAAAGCTGATATTATTTATAAAAATAAAACATTAAAATAAACAAAATAAGAAAGAAATCAATACCCCCAGTTGATGGTACATACTCATCCAATATACATATATCTATATCTATATGTTATGTATTGTATATTTGATCATTCTATTATTGACCTATCGAATCACATAAAAATGATCAACACAACCCACTTGCAATCAATAAACAATTTCAATTGGCTAAGCAAAGGTTTTTTCTAAGCTTTCCTACTCCCTTGCTAACCCTTTTCCTACACAAATATGTTTATCATAAAACCTTTTCTAATCCAAGGTATATGCAATTTCTTTTAACTTTAACTTCATCGATAGAAACCCTTCATTATGCAGCCGGGTGAATGTAATATACAATGCAATACTTAGTATCTGCTGTCCATTAACTTGTAGGCTGACATTGATTTTGATTTGATTATTCGTATTTTGCTGACTTTACTATATAACATTTGGTAGTTTAGACTTTGGGTTAAGCCTGTAATTGAATCTATGACCTCTAACAGCTATTAGCAGCGTGTTTGAGCCTTTGACCTGTTGTTTTTCTTTTTTTATGCCTTTAAAATTGTTCATGGGTTGTCTACGTGGGACTCTGGTTTGTTATTGTTTGCTTTTCTTATCTGTAGTTACAACGGCAGGGGAACAGGAGCTGAGTAGATGGCAATTTTCAAAACAAAATGTCAACAAATGCATTTGGTAAGTCGTAAAAAAAAGAAAACTATATAAAAAGCGTGCGGGAAGCTATAAAAGTAAAGCTAATAATGCACATCATCATAATCATAATAATAATAAGAATATAAATAGCAATAATAGCCATGTAATAAACGAAACAGCAATTAATGGCCACTTGAAGTTCAAGGGTGCCCGCTAACAGGCCTCGCCTCCTCGCCTACATCTTTGTCAGCGGGTGTCCCACTGGTGGGTGGGCTGGTCAGCGCAGCTGAGCTGAGCTAAGCTGATAACTGATAAGAGCAGACACGTTGTCTATTAGTGTTCAATGTGTGTTTTATTTCAAACAGTTATAGAGTGGTATAATTGTATATATGTATACATAAAAATAATTTTTTTGATAAACTTTTTATATACTTATATACTAATACTATATATGTTGTTTATGAGTGGTTGTCTGCCTTTGATAAGAAGTTAAAGTCGCGGAACTTTACGACGTACATTGCACTTCCAAATCTTAAATACCTCTTCAAAACCAAAATGAAAACAACAGAAGGTCTCGACTTGCACTTAAAATGTTGCTTACTTTTACATATTAATATATATGTTGGATACGAGTGAATCATTAGACCTCCAGCCTGGTTCTCAAAGCAAAACTTTCATGATAAATATACTTGTCCAAGGCCACAAGTAAATAATAAATAAGAAACCAAGCAACTGAGAAGGATTGACTAGTTGGAGCTGCAATTGATTAGGTAAGGTATCAAGCTGAATTTTAACTGAATGTCATAAACTATCCAGTAGTAGGTATGATTAAATATCACAAAACAATGCCATCAAGTTAATAATAAGCATTACATATTATTTACTGAAATATAATTATATATATATGAACTCTAACTATAGGGTAACTGGAAGCCGATCAAAACAGATATGGTTAATTATTTTGAGTAACCTCTATCTGATCGTGTAGCAGTGATAAGATTGGGCTCTTATCTGATAAAGAACAAGTTTGTAAACAAATGTGAACAGCTTCCAAAAGTGTTTGACCATTACTTACGCTTTGCTATGTTCATATGAATGTGAGGATTAATTTGCCACTTCAGATTGCTTGTACATAGTATCTTAGAGCTAGTTAGAAGCATAATCTCTCTTTCCTCAACGCTTTCGCTCTTTCTTCTTTTCTTCTGTTCATTATTTTGTATCGTGGGAAATAACAGATGTTGTTATCGTCGTCGTCGTTAAAATGTTGTTTGTCAACGTATACGAATTGACAATTGAATTAAAATCGCATTTAACGCCTACATTTACTTAGCCTTAGCTAAGACAGATAGACAAACACATAAGTCAGTTGCAACCCCCTTCGTTTTTAGACTGGAGGTTATGCAACTATATAATTGAATTTAATTAACATGGCGGACCAGCAATTAAGGAAAGAAAAGCTTGAGGATTGGTTAGTCAGTGCAAACTGTATTTCGTTATGACCGAGAGTTAAATGCTTAAATAAGTAATTTATAAATAAATTGACATAGAGTATGGCTGGAATTCTCCTTCTCTTCAAACTTCTCTTTAATTTTTTCCTTCTCTTTTACTTTGCTTCCTGTAAACCTGCTGAATCTAACAACGTCCCCAGCCTCCAAGTAGCAATAGTAACAGCAACGACAGAATGCCACCGCCCAAGTGTCCCGCACCATTGCAAACCTTACGTATGGTCTCCGTGTAGAGACCACGACGGGATAGCATATTCCTAATACTGCGCAGCTCCTGTAAATAATGTGTATAACAAAATGGATTAGGTGCTTGACCTCAAGTTAAAGCTATTAAATTGAAACTTACATCAGAGCTAAGACCTAGGCGATTGCGTGTGAGTACCACCGTGTATATGGAACTCTTGACGTCATTGCCGCAAAAGGTTAATACCAAATGATCATTCACTGCCTTTACCACCTGCACTGTACCAGTGAACTGTGTGTATGTGTTGAGTGTGGCTAATGTGCCACGTTGATCACCAATATTTGACCACTGACCAGGTGCTTTCGATGTATAATTGAAACGATACTCCAGATTGCTATCTTTTTCGCTCCATACCAAACGTAGATAACGCATTTGTTGCTCTAACTGTGATCGGCGATTAGAATCATCGTTATCTAAATATTGGGGTGTGGTCGACAGGTATCTATAATTGTTTTGATTTTGGTATTGATTTCGATTATCGTTGTTGTTGTTATTGTTGTTGTTGTTGTTGTTGTTGTTGTAATTGTAGTTGTAGTTGGTGTTAGAATTATAGCCATTGCTATTATAATTGTAATTTCTGCTATTAAGCATCTAAACACGAAACAAATTAAATATTTTTAAAACTTATTATTATATGTCAACCATCATGTGTTGCATTCTAATAAAGCTCACCTGCTCTGTCACATCCGTCAAATGAATAATAACACAGGAATCGTATTCATAGACGCCAGGGAAATCTTGGCTATGCATTATAATCTCGCTTCCATACCAGAGGCCCATTATCTATAATATTTAAAAAATATTCTCAAATAAGTAGAATGATTGAAGAATAACAAGCAATATTAAAACATATTAAAAAAAATAAATTAAATCGATTTTAACCAAAATTACTGAAGCCCTAGCAATCCTAGTAGAGAAAGAACTAAAGAGAAAACGCTGTGGACAACTAATAAAGCATACATATGCAATATATATCCTGAAGTTCATTTTTTAAGGATGACAAACTTACAGTGCTGACAATTATTATCATAAGTTTATTTTTATTTATATACTTATATTATTATTATTATTTATATTAATTTTTCTTTTGTTTAACTTAATATTCTTGCATTAAAAATTTGGTCATACTGTTACGATAAATTGGAAAAGAATATAAAAACTTTTTAGCCCCTTTGCCTTTTTGTAAAAAAGAAGCAAAGCGGAGCTATAGGAAATGTGCAAAATCGAAAAGTATGTAACACATAGAAATAATCATCGGAGACCCCATAAAGTATATATATTCTGAATCAGGGCGACAAGACGAGTTCATCTAGCGCTGTCCGTCTGTCTGTCCGTCTGTCCGTCTGTATGAACGCCTGTTTCTCAGAGACTATACGAGCTAGAGCAACCAAACTTGAAATCTAGATTCGTTATGTTCGTAGGTTATACGAGTTTGTTTTTCATTTTTGAATTTCCTCCTCTGACCCCCGCAAATCGAAAAAAACTATTATTAAGCACAATTTTCAACCGAGCAAATTTAGTTTTGGTACACATCATTACTAGACCATTCTTGATCGATGTTGTAAATCTGGGTAAGATCGATCAAAAATCTCGGAAGTTATAGATCATTAAAAGTGGCGTTATGGGCCCCGGGGGGTAGAGTAGTGCACGCAAAATAAGAGCTAGAGCAACGAAATTTGGAATGTAGATTTTTTTTGTTTGTACACTATACGAGTTTGTTTTAGATTTTCGATTTTCCTCCCCTGACCCCCGCAAATCGAAAAAATCGATTATAAGACACAATTTTCAACCGATTAAAATTTTTTTCTCGCACATATATTGAGTAGACCATTCTTCTTTTATGTTGTAAATTTCGTTAAAATTGAACAATAAACACGGAAGTTATACAACGTTAAGTACCGCGCTATAGAGCGTGGGGGGGCTAAAAGGTGCGCGCAATTGCTAAGTACATGCAGAACTGTGTGCATGTATGAGTATGTGTGTGTATGGCTGTATATCTAGGCAAAGGGGCTCTCGTAGTCGGGTACACTCGACTACAGACTTCTTACTTGTTTTCTATTGTAAATAAAAAGGGGTAATAATACACACAAATAAGTATATTTTGATCTCTTAAATGTCGCATATTGCAATATGCGACATCTAAGAGATCAAAATATACTTATTTGTGTGTATTATTACCCCTTTTTATTTACATATCAATAACTTTGATTTTTATAAACAATTTTATTTGTGGGTAAGTCGCGAAATTAGGTCCTGTTTTATATAAATAACAAAAAACTTAAAGTCTCCAGCAAAACTCAAAAACTCCCTATAAAACATTGTATAAAGTTTGGAGCAACTTTATTATTTGAAATTATAATATTGCAGCTAACATGGATTATATTGCGTGACTGCAAAGAGTTACAACTGTATATTAAATATTAGTTTAAGCTTAAGTGCTTTATAAACTTAATACATTTAATAGATTTGACAATAAACATGCAACCTAATGTCATATACGTATGTAACATTTGCTGCAATTCATATTTTGAACATAACAATTTTTCTATAAAAATTTATAATAGTCTTATGGTTTTTCCAAATTTTTCAATTGAGTTTTGTTTAAAACTTTAAAATTAAATTAATATATATTTATTACTTAATATTGTTTTTTTATTATATTATTTATATTAACATTTAAAAGGGATAAATAAAAAACGCTAGAAAATATTGCTAAAAAATAGTACAATTTCATCTTAACTGAAGTGTTCACTGTTTTCCTATTACAAGTGTCTGCAAGGCGGTTTAATCACTGTATAAATGTGGAATACAGTAATCCGATTTGGGCTTATCTAGAAATGACTTTCAATCTGCTGGAGATACTCTGAAAACTTTCACCCAAATAAAGGAACTCAAGGACGTTTTCATTCTTACAGCTACTAATAATCTTATGTTTATCCATTATGTTGTATACACATATTTAAATATATTCAAATATATTTATCAGCTTATAAAATAAAATAAACGATGGGCTTAAATCTAATCTGGGGTTAAAGATCTAGTTCATAATTCAAATATGCCAAAAGATTTTTTATTTGTCGTTAAATTTGATAAATAAAAATTACAATTAAAAATTTAAAAAAAATTAATTTAAAAAAAAAAGATAATAAACAAATATATATATATATATATATATGTATATATTAGTCAAGTCACACTTTGTGATACCTTCCTAAATTTTACTCGCAAAAGTTTTATGGATTAATTTATAATTTTAACTGGCAACCTCATTTTTGATCTCTTTATGTATTAAAATATATATGTATATAGTATGTGTATGTAGATATAGTAGTTATATCTGCAAATACTACATAAATATAATTGTAAGAACGTAATGGACCGACAATTTGAGCAATTTCGATTTGCATACAAGTGCGTCTAACTGGAGGTTCGTAAATTGAGTGCCCGCATACGGACAAAGTGACAGAACGACAGACTAAAAGACCGAGAGACAACGAAACAGTGGCTTATAGTGCAATGTTGTAAGTAACTGAGTCATACATTGACTGACTGACTGACCAAATATGCAACTGTGGGAAGATGACCCCAGCCGTGACATTAGCCCCTAATCAAAGGGGTTAATTAGTGGAAATAAGTCTTAATAGCTTATATACTAGTATACAAACAGCATTAAGTTAGATTTTCATTTGCATTTTCTATCCCTAATCTTGGCTTACCTGTTCAAGATCCAGAACATGTTGAGTATTTACATTAACACAACGCATTGCCGTATTGATGCGTTCCGTGCTTGTGGTTTGGCTATCCATGGCACCATATTCATAATGGTCCAGATTATTGCCAGCTATCTGGCACCAGCAGATGCTGCTGAAGATCGCAAAGAATGTGAATGATAATTTTGTAAACATTATGTCTTCGGCTCGGATTTTTTAAAGGTTTATTTAAGTTATCAGTAGGCCCGAATGGACGTGCTGCTGATAAGCGTAAAGCTAGATTCGTTAGATAAAGCTAAAGCCGGACTGCGCTCAATGAAATCTCACAAACGACTGCAAAACCATCTGCGAACTTATACGACACAGGCACCAGTGAGAAATGTAACTCCGAGACTTCAAGAGAGAATTGAGAGAGATAGAGAAAAATGAGATGAGACAGAGAGAGAGCGTATTTAACAATTGATCACAATAAACTAAGAAGAGGGGTGAAGATGAGAGAGAATGGAAGGCAGGGCTGGATGTTAAATTGGAACTGTACTCTTTCATTTGTTGCATACTCTCAAACAGCAATAATAAGAGTAACAGCAATAACAACAGCAACATTGCGTTGCCGAGTTGTTCATTAGTTGATTAAGTTAATTGTTGAGCTTTTGATGATCCACTCGCGCGTGCAACGCCTGCACAAAAGCGAACACCTCTTTCCCCTACATACAAAATAGCTCTTTACCCATCATTTGGCAGTGTCAATTGAGTACTCATACATATATATTTATGTATATGCGTGTGTGAGTGTGTCAATGTGTAAGCATGTGTCGGTCCGTCCATCCATCCATCTATCCATCCATCCATCCATCCGTCTAGTCGGAGCTGGCCTTTCAATTGGCTGAGCCACAAAACTGAGTATATTTCTGAAAAGGGAATCGATCAGCAATGGGATTGAGACGGTGTGACATATTAATGGGTGTGGATAAAGAGAACAGCTCGGAAGGTAAAAGAGTGAACCAAGTGAAAAAGTGTGGCGGAGAGTGGAGTGGATGGAATGGATGTTGTGTTAAAATTCAGCACTTGTGAATAAAATTAACCCAGCGTTGTTGTTCTTCTCTTCTCGTTCTTGTTCTTCTTATTATTATTAATATTTTTGATTTTGTAGTTGTTGTTATTGGTGGCACAACTGGTGTGCGTTTTTTATTAGCATTGATTATGTGCTTAATCTACGTTCCTGTCGTAGCCCGCCACAACTCTGCTTTTGCCCATAATTTCCACCAACCAAACGAATATATAATATATTAAAATTTTTTCGCACATCATTTTTATTGCATACTTTTAGGCAGCAGTTAAAGGCTCCATCGCTCATATGTCCTAAAGTTATATAAAGTCACTGAATAAGGTATATCTAAGCGCGTGCAATGTTTGCATTATTTCAAAATACTGTATATAGACCGATTCCGATATCACCAATAAAAGACGAAGAATAAAAGACAATAACCCGCAATATCATATCTGGTATAAGGTTGTTTAAGTTAATTTTTCTATTAAATATCTAAAATAGGGTATGTCTTAGTTAAGAAGACTTATGTATTTATACTCCATGCTTTTGTTCACTGGAAACCGTACGGTAATATATTTGGTATAAGTTTGTTATGCAAACTCTGGCTATAACAAATTGTTTTCTTAGTCCTAATCCAATTATACTTTTTCTATATGAAATGTTATTTTCGTGTTTATTTTACTTATGCTTTACTCTTCTCTCTTAGTGTATTCAAACCAACCCCTCGAGCAGCATACAGGTGTTGGATTCAGCTTATACTTATTTTTGTCATTTACCAAAATTGATAGCCAGATGTATCTTAATATAAGTAGCACTTCATCCGCAAATTAAATTAATAAATCGAACTTTGACCAGCTGTTAGACATTTTACTCGGCTTGAAAACAAACACTTTGGCGATTTCATAGCATAAAGCATAAAGTGCAAAAAAATTCAAGTTGTAACAATTTAAATCTGAGCTTGTGGATTCCACTTGTAGCCATTGAACCTTCAGTGACACAGCGTAGTGACCTTAGAAACTGTTTTATATACTATAACTTCAATTAATACGATTTGACCTCTTAACATAGCTTGTGTACAACAACAAAAATAATAGCATTCTGACCTTTGCTGGGAATTAGATTGGAGCCCCTTATTCAGTAACCTTAATTACTCCGATCGATCATATAGAGAGCACATCTAATATTAAATTAAGCTTTTAACCATTTAATTTTTAATATATAGATTTTGGACATTGTCATATTAAGCAGATAATTATAAAGATACAATTTTATATGGTTTGTTGACTTGTTTTATATGCCTTAAAGAGAAGTATAGCAATTTCAAGCTAAAAAAGTACTTATGTTATTCGTCTGAAACTTTGATTGATCTTCTCATAGATCCAATCGACATAGTGGCAAACACGGACATAGACACCAGGTCGGTTTTGGTAGCCACAGTGCTGCCCCCAGGATATAATGCCATACAAGGTCTCACCATCTGAAATTGGTCATAAAAATAATTTAAGTACCTTGGGTTACTGCTTCAAGAAAACAACTTACCCTCATCAGAACAAACAAGTGGACCACCCGAATCACCCTCGCAAGCATCAACGCTTTCATCCATGGAGCCAGCACAGAACATACCTAAGGAATTGTATGAAATGTGTTAATATTAAACATAATTTCATCAATCAATAAACCAATTGCACTTACCATCAGTCATAGCTTCGCCGTAGACATTCATTTGTTTGCAGGTGGAGTCGGGTAATATTGGAAGTTGAGCAGCTCTCAATTCGTCTGCTGGTGCTGTTGGTATAGAATGTTTATGAATAGTAATATAAATGATGGAAGAGTTTTGCCGGACTACTCACTAGATACGCCCGATTTGATGGAACCCCAGCCAGAGATGGTGCAGGTGCGATTTTCTAGGAGCGGCGCATTAAGTTCCGGCAAGCAAATTGGCTGCACGTAATCGTTGAATCTTAGTGGTGTCTTCAGGAGCACGAGAGCTATATCATTGTTCATATGTGTGGGTTCCCGGAATTTTTCGTGCGTATACCAGTCCTCAATGAAGGAGTCCGCTTCAGAGTTTTCGGCAACATTGGCGTAGTGATCGCCAACGCGCACAAAGTATGCACCCTTGCGATGACCATACAAGCAATGGGCTGCGGTCAGTACATGTCGTTTAGAAATAACCACTGCACCGCACCAATGAGTAGAGATGCCACCACGTCCACGCATACGTATAGTGGCCTGCCATGGATGACGACCGCGACGTGCTTTACTGCCATGCACTACACGTTGCTCTGGGTAGTCAAACTCATCTACTAAGTCATTTTTGAAAATACCACAGCGCCTTCGAGTAGATAATGTCTTGCTGGATCTCTCCCACAAACCTATATCGGAAAGCGTAATTCTGCCACCTGGCTGAGTTTCGCTGTTTTCTGTCTGAAGTCGCGAACGCACTCGTTGAGGCGCTGGGCCTACTGCGCAGCGTAATGCGACATCTTCGGTATGATTGCAGTTGTGTTCACCCCAGTTCCAGTGGCTGCACTTATCTAGGCTCGTTTCGTTGCCCTGGCATGCAACTTGATCTAGCCAAATTGGTCCACTTCCGGGACCATAAATGTTTTTCTCTATTTTCTGTAATTTAAAAATAAAAAAAATTGGTAAATTATTCTTATCCCTTATCCTATTCTTGAATTCTATTAAGGCACCACTTACTGCTGGACCATAGTAACCGAGTGAATCACAGGCCACCTGAGCTGTTTTCAAATTGAAATCATCATCGCAGACGGTGCCCCAAACACCACGGTATTTGACCTCTAAGCGACCCTCTGTTAAGCTGCGTCCACCTTCTAAACGGTACTCGGCAGGCGCCTGTAAAAAAAATATTAGGTAATCTGAACGTAAAGGGTTGACCAGAAATTACAGACCTTACAAACGGCATCACTTTCATCTGATTTATCCGCGCAATCTGCGGTATGATCACATACAAACGCAGGTGGTATACACTCCTTTGAAGTGTGGCACAACCACAAGTTCTTGGGACATTTTAGAACTGGTACCTTACATACAACACCCACTACATCATCGACACCGCAGTTGTGAACACCCCAACCCTTAAAGTTGCAGTCCTTTAACTGTGTCTCATTGCCATGGCACTTCACCTCATCCATGACATAGTTAAAGTTGCGCTCTGGCGGCTGATAATAGGAATTACCACGCACCTCTACGGCACCCATCTTGAAACCTAGTTCTCGACAGACAACATCCGCATTACGCAAACCGAACTTGTCATCGCAAACGTAACCCCATCGTCCATTAACTAAAAAACAAAGTTGGTATTAAAAGTAACATCTTAAGTAGTTGTTTCATAACCTACTTTTGACCTCAGCACGTCCCATGTGCGGCTTCTCACCTCCTGTCAATCGTAGCTCATATCCTAAATAATCGCAATTGCTTTCATCCTGCCGATTTCCACAGTTGTTAACCCCATTGCATACCTCGGACTGCTTCACACACTTTCCTCCTCCACAGTCAAATTCGCAACGTCCATTGCTAACACTACGAAAATCGAAGTTTACATTGGATGGCGTTGTGGATTCTGCATTGGAATTTTGGAGAATCTCTACTTCTTTATCTGGATTATACTCTGGGTTTTGTTGTGGGATTCGTTCGGGACTTTGGTCTTGGTTTTCCTGTAAGCTTTCCACTGGTTCATAGATTTCTGGCTGTCTCTCTCGATCTTTTGTATTATCGTTGAATGGGTTAGGTAAATTGGGAAGCTGGTTGTGGAAAAGATGACGATCAGCATGTAGGTTTTGTTCTGGTATTTGTTCGGGATTACGATCTAGGTTATTCCGTGAATTTTCCACTGGTTCATGAATCTCTGATTGCAGCTGTCGGTGTTGTGTGCTATCGTTGAATGGGTTTGGTAAACTAGGATGGCTGTTGTGGAAAAGACGACTATGACCGTGAGGACGCAGGGGAAGAAAGTGCCGGTGGTGATGCCGGTTGTGATGGTAAGGGGGATTTTCGTGGTGGTTGGGTTGGTGTTCGTGATGGTGTTCATGATAGGGATTTTGAATATTTGGATGCCTCCGATGGAACTCAGGATTGTGATCTCGTGTATGCCAATTGTTTGGATTAGGAGAAGAATTTTCATTTGGATTTGCATCCGGACTATTATCTACATCCACCTTACGGGTACTTCTTTGAATATCAGTCGTGTCATAGCCGGAAGCGTAAGTAGTTGGATTTAAAGTCTTCTCAGTGCGTCCTGTCTCACCCGCATCTGGAACAACAGATTGATTTTCAGTACTGTCCAAGCTTTCCTGTTCTCCTGCCACAATTAGTTCAACATCATCGTCGGGACGAGTTCGTATCGTTGTTGTAATAGGAACAGGGGTAGTGGAGGTAGGTGGTCTACTAATAGCGGAAGCTATGGCATTTTCAGCGTGTTCCGCCACACTGTTTTGTGCGTTGCCACTGTGATTAAAATACGGGCGCAGCATTAGACGTAATGCCTCACCTAAGGCTGCCTTGGACTTTGGATCATAATCGGAATTGGAACTAAGTGAGGGGCTATAAAAATTATGATTAAATGGAGGCGGGCTTGGGTCTTGTATCTGTCTTTGTGTTGTGCTAGTCGGAGATTTAACAGTATTACTTCCATCGTCATGAAACAATTCGTCGTATTCAAAATATTCGTGAGGATTGGATGTTTCGAGCGCACGAGATGGAACTTTGTGCCATGACGCGTTATGGGAATGTGCAACCCCTGCATAGGGCCGACTATAGTCGGGATTTTTTGTTTGCTGGGCAGGATTAGAATTAGATACGGGTGGGTAAATTGGAAACGTGCGTAAATTGGATTGCGTTGAGGTCGATGTGGGCGTTGTTGTGGTATGGTAAGAAGGTGGAACGGTTGGTGGTTGTAAGCCACCATACAAATTTGACTCATTTGATACAACGTGTGGCTGATGGTAAGTGGGACTATGATTTGTAGGTATATAAGGAGCAGGGTTTTGGGAATTAGTTGGTTCATGAGGATTCATGGGATGAAATTTGTCAACAGATGTATGTACATCTACATAGGGACTATAGTCAAGGTCCAAAGGTCGTTGTCCTGGAAAAGGAGAAGCATGACCATTCGGATGTGGCTTGACAGGAATAGGAGTTGTAGGTTCCTGTAAGCCGCCATATAAGTTCGACTCATCATCTAAAGGATAAGGCCGGACAGGATGGTTAGGACGATTATTGACAAGCACGGTGGGATTGGGACGCTGAAATTCAGTCTGTTTATGTGAACTGCCTGGTAACTGATCAGCATCGTCATCGGGACGATAGTCAAGTTCCAAAGGTCGCTGTCCTGGAAAAGAAGATGGCGTAGGAATGGGATGTCTAGATGGTTGCCAACCATTGCCTTGATTGATATTTCGGCTAAAGTTTTGGCGTGACAACGGCGTAGACTCCTCCGTTTCATCAACGGGCTGAGCGTAGTACACATTATTCGTGGTCGGAATCATTGCAGCCAAAGGTGCTTTAAAAACTTTGTTTGTGGCAGACGGTTGATAATTACGATTTGGTTGGAGAGATCCTTCGACATACAGCACATTCTGTGTGGGCTCTCGGTGATTGAATGAGGTGCTTTCGCTTGACCAGCTACTAGGAAGCGTATGCTGTGTACTATGTTCATGTCCGAACCCAATACCCGCCGGACGTTGCATATTCATGTTACTCCAGCGATCACGACCGGTGTTAACAGATGTCGTCTTAATTTCTGATCCGCTGCCATATTGATCATAGCCACCATAACCAACGTGTTCATGTGCCTTTGGTTCGCGACCTTCTGCAAAGATTAAAACTCATGTAATAATTACTTCATCGGATCACTAGTTAAATGTTAGTAACCGTAGTGCCCATCTCTCCATTCATGAACGGTAATCGTTTCCCCTGTTGAATACTGGCATCGATCACCCCTGGGCACCTGCACGACCGGCGCACACTTGCGTCGGGATACACTAAAAACATGACCCCGGGGACATTCTGAAATCTGCGCTTCCGAGTATTGATCGACACAAGTGATAAACTTGCTTTCTAACGTGGGATGCTGATAGTCACCGGTCAACCCATAAGGACAGATAACCCTAACAATGCTAGATTCCATACGCAATAGCTGCATCCACCACTCATAGAAAATATGCAACTCATTATTCGTGAAGACGCGATCCGTACGTTGTACGTGTTCCTGGTGTTGACAGCTACGACGTGATAAACTAAAATGCTGAGATCTGGGGCAACTTTGTAGATGCGTTGCTCCCGTTTCGCAAGTCAGATACTGCGTACAGTCGAAGGGATAAACATAGTTTCCTACTGCACCCGGGGGGCAACTTACAACTGGAATGCAGAAAATTCTTATAAAAGGTATTTTATATCCTGTTTAACTAGTGAACTCACACTGCATCTGCTCCAAGCTAAGCTCCTGGGTATAACTTAACATGGAAACGCGATCGGTACTTGAAACCAGATTTGTTGATAGACAGTAGCCTCGAGACAGACTAAAAGTTTCACTAGGCAAGCACTGTCGGACAAAAGTTTGACCCCTCAGACAATTAAGATAGCTTGAAGCATCAAACGGGTGTGCGTAAAGGCCATAAGCATGATCTGGACAATTCAGACGATAGGATGCCACGTTATGGGGCACGTTATTGATTGGAACAGTATCCGTCGCAGTACGACCACCAGAAAGAGCTGTTCTACTGGTGCAGTCTACATTATGAATGTGATCACAGTTGCCTAGCAGAGTACTGAAAGCTGTACCAAGTGCACAATCTTGAACAAAAGTCTGTCCATTGGCGCAGTTTAAATACTTGGTACATTGATAGGGATGTGGAAACAGTCCACTCTTTCCGTGAGGGCAAGATACTTGACCATGTCCTTTGTGTTCATCGAACTGCGTCGCACCACCTTCAAGTACCCGGTTTTCGCGGTAAGACTCACCAGAAGTCGATGTTCTACTGGTACAGTCTACATTATGAATGTGATCACAGTTACCTAGAACAGTACTGAAAGCTGTACCAAGTGCACAATCTTGAACAAAAGTCTGTCCATTGGCGCAGTTTAAATACTTGGTACATTGATAGGGATGTGGATAAAGTCCACTTTTTCCGTACGGGCAAGATACTTGACCATGTCCTTTATGTTCATCAAACTGCGTCTGCCGACCTTCAGGCACTCGATTTTCCTGATAGAACTCATGTTGCGTCTCCCCTAAATACTCCACACGGTCATAGGCAACTTCTAATTGATCTCTGGCTACGCAGAAGCGCTTTGAAATGCTGAAAACCATTCCTTGCTCACAACTCTCAATAGATGTCTGCTGATCGTTACAGAACAAATACTTTGTACAGTCAAAGGGATGTAAAAATTTACCCTGAACGTTACTTGGGCAGGTAACGGTGGTAAGATCCTGCAAAACGCTGGCTGCAGTAGCAAATTTGAATAGAAATGAATAACTTCAAACAAGTCAAATTGTTTTAAAGATCAGCTTACTAGTTAGTTGATAACCATAATCCAAGTACTCGTGAGTCGACATTTCCTGACGAGCTAAACAACTGCGCATGGAGAGACTGTATAATCTGCCAGGTGGACAAGACTCAACTTGGAGTAGGCCATTTTGACAGAGAACAAATTGGTTTGCATGGAATGGATAGGGATACTTTCCCTGAAGACTTCGTGGACAGGATTTTAACGCACTCTGAAATGCCTGACTTTCCGTATAGGTGTAACTGCCCGTCTGTAAAACCAACTCTGAGAAAAATTTGACTCGTTCTTTTCGGGTAACATGGTGACGAGGACGACAAGCTTTCTGAATAAAACTATAGGCCATGTCTGTTCCACAACTTTGAATAGATAACTTTCCTCCAACATCACAGCGAACATACTTGGCCGCATCGTAGGGATAAAGATGAATACCATCCGTACCCGCCGGACAGCGAGAGAGTAACAGAGCTACGATAATAAAGCAATCTCATAACAAAATCCATAAAGAGCTCCAGGTGCACATGTCCACTTACAATACTCATAACTAATCTCTGATACAATGTAGGCCACATAATCGGTATAGACCAACTCTGTTTTTAACTCACATCCACCCTTTGATATACTAAAGACATTGTTGGGTAGACAGTTATCAACAGCGATTTTACCACTCTTACAATGAAGGAACTTTGTCTGGTCAAAGGGATGCGTAAATAATCCCTCCACGCCATCAGGACAGAGTATATCAGTTGTACGCATAGCCGCTAAGAGAATCATTAGGATTACAAGCTAAACAAGTAGAGAAGCAAGCAAGCAAAAAGCACAAGGCAATAAGCAGAAAGCAAAAAGCAACTGAAAGCGTATGAAAGGCAAACGATGAGAGATAGCGATATAAGGAACACCAATGAGAAGCGCATGAATATAAAGCACAGCAAAGCGTATTTAAACAAAAATTAACTAAATAAAGCTTACAGGACGCGTAGACACGGTTCGGGGTGACTCCAGTAAATACACACGCCAATTTCTGAGCATCAAATATCTCGCCTGATTCGCAGTGTTCCTCTCGTGGATTAACACCGATGCCACAAATTATATACTTATATGGATCAGTTGGATGTGGATAAGTGCCTCGAGTACCCTCGGAGCAGTGTAAGCCACCCGAAGAAATACCCGTTTGCCCTAAGATATTGTTAGTCATAAAACACTAAAAATTTAACTAAAGTCATACGCACCGTGTGCTGCTGAATTGCCAGCATATACAGAATTAGATCCACAATTAACCTTGTGCTTAAAGTCACAGATCATTTGAGCGGCATCAAAGGCTGTGCCAGGTCCACAGTTTTGGATAAACGTTCGTCCATTATCACATTGTAAAAACTTAGTGCAGTCATAAGGATGCGCTTGTAATAAATTTCCTCCAGGCGAACACTTTGGCTCAAAATTCTGTTCCTGCAAACGGGATGAGCGCCCAGTTTGCGCAGAACTCTGAAGTGATGTGTAACCTTGAACTTGAGATTCACAGGAGATTTTGCTTTCTCGGTCACAGCTACGTGTCACACGATTAAACGCTGTGCCTGGTGCACAGGTTTGTATATTTGGACGTCCTTCGGCACAGTGTATATAGCGATGACAATCATTATCATAGGGTATAAACCCAGTAAACCGAGCTGGACAAGCAGACTCCCGCTCATAAATAGGCTGCTCTTGATCTCTCGAATGGCTGCCATAAGTTACTTGAGCTGCTGATAACCCGGACCCGTCACTGTAGGTACCCGGTTGATAAGCGACAGTTTCGTGTAGCTGTCCAAAGCGCAATAAGAAAATATAGCATGCAATATATTTATTAAATGATCAAAATGTTTCCTGTTTTTCAGGAATTCAATTTAAAATGAAAACATTGATCCCAAAAAAAAAACCCAAGATGTAAAAAAAAAATTTAAATAAAAGATAATTGAAAATACTTACGACCAGCACAATAAATGCCAGTCCCAGGCAAAAAACTCTATCGATCATTTGCTAAATGATCTATATATAATATATATATATATATTATATATATTATTTTCACTAAATTGATAACGTTTGTCCGAAAGTATTTTAAAGTCGCGCAAATTTAAATTCTAGTTGTTTTGTCACCGAGGGTTGAAAAGCGAATGAGACAGCTTCCACTTGAAATGTGCTGCAGCAGATAGGCGAACTAACTGTATCTGTATCACTTAGTGTAGTTAATGTAGAATATATGTTGATGGATGCTGCAATTGAACGAGGGCTTATCGTTCATGGAAATCTGTAGACCTTTGCTTTGCGTTCATATCGTTTAGATGAAAATTATTTACGTTATAATTTTTTGGAGTTTACATAATTTATTTCTAAGAAATATGAGTTCATATGGCTGACGATGATTTATAATGGGGTAGTCGTGTGGATTTGTTTACTATTTACACAGCTTACCAAAATAAGAGTAGTTTCTTATAATCAAATAAATATATACTGGCTTATTTGGCTGTTGTCTTATCAGTTGGCGCCTCATCCAAAAGTCGCGCGCGCTTTTGTATTTTTAACCAGAGCTGTACGTAGGGCTCATTGAGTTCAGATTTAGTTTTTGGTATTCCCACGGCACGACGCACTTCTGGAGAGAGCAACAGTAGATTTTGTGCTAGACCGAAACTGCTAGAGGCCACCCAATAAACACAAAGCGCTGATGGCACCGTACACGCCACTGGCACCATCACAAGGCTGAGTCCACGAAACACATTATTGACAATGCTATGAAGACGAGTAAGTGGACGCGTACGCGTCATGGACTGCACTTCAATGATGCTTAAATTAATTAGGCCTAATGCAACCGGTAGTATATAGGAACTATCTACAACTGTAAGATTTGGTATCCAACCAAAACCACCAAGTGTCAATTCTGTGGCGATAATTTGCGCTTTCAGTGTTGTTGGATCCGGTAGCATGTACACCAGATTGCGTAAGGCAACTGACTGAAATATCCACAGCGGTATTTGTCCCCATACCACGATCACTGTTTTCATGGGATGACAGTTCTCCCGTACTATTAGCTTTTGCCATTGTTTCTTAATCTGCAAAAACAAAGCAAAAAAAAAAAAGATTTAAATTAAAACTATAGAAATGGTTATACACGTACATACAGAGCGCCGATAGACAAGTTGTGTTTGCTTTTCACTCCACTTGTATTTTTGTTTGGCCATTGCCGCTTCACGTTTTAGTTCCTCCACAATTGCCGGCATTTCCAGTGCAATCTGTTCAATGCGTGCCGTTATCTTTTGTTGGTAAATAGTTAGTGGCAGTGTTATAACACTTCTTAATAAAAACGTAGAGAGCACTATTGACCCCCACCACGGCAATCCACTGTAGTCATGTATTTGAGTTAGCGTATCCTGCATATAAGCCACAGGTGTGCTATTGGAAAGCGTATGCCAGACACCAACCAGTCCACTGGCATTTGACATTTGAGCTGCTGCTGTTACTGCAGCAACTTCTGTTGATGCTTGACGTTTTTCTTGTTTATTGACATTTATAGTACTTGTACGTAAGTATCCATATTTAAAACTAGTGACTATTTGAGTACGCCTTGAGGCGCCCAGAAGAAACAACATTATTCAAAACAAAAACAAACTATTACCACATTATATTCAAAGTGACCGTAGGGCTGCTTAGGAAAAATACATAACATATCAGCTGTTGGCTGTATGTTAAATAACATTTAGCAATTATGTCATGTGCAAGCATTGTTAACAGTAATTATCTTGGTCGATGTTGCGTCGCTAGTTGGCAACACTGGTTGCGTCGCACTGTTCGGTCGCACAAAAGTTAAATTAACAAGTTCGATAAATATAAAGAAACGATTTTATTTGGGATTAAATAGTTATAGTTATGAATATACCCCAATGGCATGCAATACCAGCGGTGGCACTAAATCAAATATTCGACTATCTCGATTCGCAGGACCGCAGATCTGCGGCCAATTGTTGTTGGGCATGGAGGCAACATTTTTTTCAAAGACGGTAAGCCCACAAGAATCTCTGTATATACATATATGTATTTACATGCATACATATGCAATAATATGTATGCAAGTATATAAACATATTTATATACTTGTATATCTGAATACATATATTTACATGCAACACATACAAGCTTAAATATACATTTTACTTATGAGAAATTTCGCTTTTGCGTCTCAAACAAACAAATTTTTGCTATTGTGGGTGACGCACAGCTGTTCCTCAGCTGCCCCAAAGGGACGACCAATGGCAATATCTTATTGTTTGTAAATTTTTTTTTCGTTTTTGTTTTTTTTCTTTTTTTGGCAAGCAAAGAGAACAAAGCATTTATTAATACGTGTAATAATAAACAAAGCGCGTCCCCTAAAACACACGTACACTCATATATATATATATATATATATATGTATATATATATATATGTATATATATATATGTTTAATATATATATAATATATATGTATGTATAAAATGTTGCTACACACACACACCACGTACACATCCAAACAAATGCACGAATACACGTAGCCAAACACACAGCTGATGTTGCTGTCGATGCAATAGTGGCCGCTAAAAGTAATGATACAGCACATATCGTACTGTAGAAAATATCAATCAAGAACAAAAAGTAATGAAATAAAAACTGTCCGAAGGTGCTATTTTGTAAAAAAAAATATTTATTATGTGCCGACAATTTAGTTTATAATAACTAAAATTTTTATTCGTAATACACAAAAATTTAAAATATAAAAATTCATTTATACTAACTTTTAATTCGCTATATACAAAAATCAAAAGACGTTATAATGTTTTCTCAAAAGAAATTTGTTTTTCTATTTCATCAAAATGCAATTTAACTTTCTCTTAAATGTGTTATTAATTATACAAAAGGGTGTACAAATACTTATTGTGTCTACTGTATACTAACTAATACGTTGAAAAATTGTTTTTTTCTTTTTTTTTTTGTTTTCTTTTGTTTGTAAATTTCTTGTTTTATTTTTCGGTATTTGTTTACTTTCGCCACGGTAACAGCTACTTTAGGAACTTTCGCTTTCACATTGACGTGGCTAAGGATGAGCAGCTGTCGTTCTTTCATGAGAGCATGGCCAACCTGGCCAAGGAGTTGGTCATAATATTTGATTTCCATAATGAAAGTCATATACAGAAAATGCGTCGGCTGCTTTACAAGTAAGTATATAAATATATATATTCTTGTTCATTGCCTAACCGAATTATAATCCTGACAGAGCGGCACGCTGTGATAACATTCGATCCTTGCGTTTCCATACAAATAGTGTAGGTCTTGTAGCTGCCGGCAATGCACACAGCGAACATCTGGTAGCCATAGAACAGTAAGTGAAATCCATTTTCCAACAGTTTTTTTTTATATTTATATATTTCAAACGTTCTTTTACATTGTTGTAGATGTTTTGTGGAGCCGTTGAAAATGTTTTTAAGCCGCAAATGTCAGCCGTGCCAGGTGTTAGATCTGGGTGCCATTGAAGCGCTAACTTACTATGGTCAGGATTTCCTTAAAGCAATAGGCAAACCACAGGAGCTTTTGCAGCTAACTTTGGCCAGCATTAAATACGATCCTAGTCACTATCCCATACTCGGGCTGGATACAACGCTACTACAGAAATGCGCTGCGCTGCAGGTGCTCTCTCTAGACTATGATTCGCTAAACGATGAGGTATTGCACACCATACAGGTGCTGCCACTTCGAAAGTTGCTCATTGTGGTGCACGGTTTGGATAGCGAGGAACATGCTGGCGTCTCAGAAGTAGCCTGGGCAAACTTTGCAACGCATTTTACATGCATTGAACTGGTGCTGACACTCGTCTATGCCTATGAAGCTGTCGAGCTACTTCACATGCGCATACTCCGCCGTCACATGCCAATCACCCACATACGGATGCTCTTTTGTGAGTACATGAATCGTCGAGCGCTCGATTGGATGTCCGTGCATAATAGCGATACGTTACGCAGTATCTATTATATTGATACACCGAGCAAGCATTCCAATTGCGATAGGCGGCAAGACCCCTTTGTCATGTTGTCCTGGCGCTGTAAGCAGCTCGAAGAAATTGTTGTGCATGGCTATTCAATGGATCCGCACAATCTTCGTGGCATAGCTCGGCTACGCGGTCGGCAGCTGCGTCGCCTTGAAGTATCTCAAATTGATTGGCCCAACGGTGCACCACAATCTGCTTTAAACGAGGTAAGTATAAATCAATTTCTATATATTAAGTCTAATACAACTGTTTGTTTTCTGGTATTTATATATATTGTTTTCCATTTTGGGCTATTAGGAAATGTGTACACTGTTGGGTCAACAATGGACACCCATTGACACCGATAAGTTGTCACCATCGCTTGGTTTTGGTCCTGTCGACTGTGATATGCGGGATAAGTTTGTCTATGAGATGCTTCGTCAGGATTTAAGCTATTAAAAACACACACACACACACATATATATATATATATATATATATGTATACACAGAACAACAACCAAAAAGTCGACTTAAGCAACGTCATGAGCCAGAAAGCGTATAACAACAACAACAACAACAACAAAACAAGTAAGAGCAAAAAGCAGAAACAACAACATGACAAGTGATCAAATCGAGCGCATAGAAATTTTTGTAGCGTTTAGTAAAAAGAAACTTTTACGTAGATAACTTAAAAAGGGCAAAAAACAAACAACAAAAATCAAAAAAAAAACATAAAGCAAAAACAAAAAAACCAAAACAAAGATAACAACAAAATAACAACAGAGTTTAACACAGCTAAAAACGAAAAGTAAAACAACTATAGCAAAACAAAAGAAAACAAACACACAAAAACAAAAAACAAAAAAAAAAAAGAAAAGAAAAAGCGATCAATATAAGTTCTTTTTTTATATATATTATTTTATTATTATTCTTGTTAATTTTTAAACCGTTTTTAACCGTATAATTGGCAAGTCTTTATAGAACATGAAACTCTTCCTTTAAATAGGTGTATGTGTATGTCATATTTTTATATATATACGAATATTTATGTATGTTGCTTGTATGTATGTATATAAACATGATATATGTTTTAGTTATTAGCAATTGTATAAAAAAAAGAAGTAACAAATTTCTATAATAACTTTTGTTCGTCTACACAAAATACACAGCAAACAAAAATGAAAAATGAGAAGTAAAAAAAATTATTATAGGAAAAGACTTGAGCAAATTGCAATTGCAGAAAAAAAAAAAATAAGAGACCATCAAGAGTAGCAACCAAAATGAAATGCGGAAAAATATTATAAATGGATATGTGTAATAAGAAGGTGAATGTTAAATTGTTAAAAAATGTAACAAAATGAAATGAAACTTTGTTGTAATCTATGTAGAAAAACACAACAGCAATCAGCAATATATGTGTTATGAATAGAAAAGAGACAGGCAGATAGAGCGAATGAGACAGAGAGAGAGAGAGAGAGAGAGAGAGAGAGGCAGATATAAACATCATTTTATAAGCAACAACAACTGTGATTTAAACAAAACAAAACAAATTAAAAAAAATGCAAGCCTAGCCAGTTTCAGCAGCAGCAGCAACAACATCCAACAAATAAATAAACAAACAAACAACAACAAAAACAAAAAAAAAAAACAATTGTTAAAAAAAATTGTCTAGTTAGCTAAGTATAAAAAAAAGAAAACAAAATAACAATTATTAAACAAAATGTGTTGAAAAATGAAAATTAATGACCAATGTCAAATTGTTAGCTCAATCGATTGGCATAAGCAATGATGAAATCAAGTAAGAAACAAACAAACAAATTGTTAACTTTTGTAATGTGAGAAAAGTAATGTTATGTAAAAAAGAAAACAAAAAAAAAAAAAAGAAAAGTTGGCGCTAAATTGTGATAAAAACAGAGAGAGAGAGAGAAAACAAAAAAAAAAGAAGAACTCAAAGTAAATAGCAAAAAATTGTAAAATGTTAAAGCAAACAACAAATAAGAACAAAACGTATGTAGCCAACTAACCGATTCGATACGAAACGATCTGATATGATATGATATGATATGATATGATAGGATGATAGGATATGAATATGTATATGGTCGTTCGTTCGCAAGAAGCGCCGTCATTTGTGTAGTTTTCAAAGTGATATTAGCAGCTTATTATGTAACAGCATAATGTAAAGAACAACACACGCCAGCATCTATATACATACATATGTATATGTATATAACTTATGTGTATGTGAATGTGTGTGTGTGTATGTATATATATATATTTATATATATATATATATATATATATATATATAGAGTTGTAAGAGTCCAGAAGTTAGAAGCCAGGCGTGTGTTGTTAATTTGAGAAATGAAGACATGCGTTAGCCAAATAACAAGATAGATGGAGAATGATATTAAAGTAAGAAACAGAATTTAAAAAGTGGGGAGACAAACAAACAAAAAATAAGAAAACAACAAACAACAAAACAATCCAAAAAAGAGAATTTCAATCAACTACTTGAGTATTTTTTATTCTATTGCAACAGGGCATTCATTTATACAACAATCATCTATTATTATATATATTTTAACTATGTTTTGCACAAAGAAACAAAGAAACAAACAAACAAAAAGGAAACAAGAAACAGCAGCAGCGCAGTTAGGCTAAAGACACAACAGACTGACTGAGTGACAGATAAACAGATAGACAGATAGACAGACAGACATAGTGACAGTAAGGCAACTGTTGCTTTGAGCAGAATATAGTTGCCCCGACAGTAACAACAACAACAACAACAACAACAACAACAGCAACTGAAGCAATAAAAGCAACAACAACAACAGCAACAACAAAACGGTACCTGAAGAACACATTTTGAGCATTTAGCAAAGAACTCACAAGTAAAAAGAACGTTGCTCAAATAAAATATTAAATAAATCTTTAATAAATAAAAAAAAAAAACGAAAGACTGAACGTTATAAAAGAAAATACATAACAGAAAACACACAACACACACACACATCCAAATATAAGAGGGGTAACTGCCACAAAAACAGCAACTGTGGCAGAAGCAATACAAAACAAGCAACAAGAAATGCGATCTCAAAGACAATTCTTATAACACTATCCAACAAAGTATCTAAAGTAAACTAAAGTGTGTAATATTTTATTATTTATATATATATATAAATATATATATATATATATGATTTTTTTTTCTATAGAAATTTTTTTTGTTATAAACTTCCAATAGCGAATAATAATTTGTATAAAAAGAAAAAGAGAGTAAGAAATTAGAAAAAGGCAAATCAATGTGTAATAAGAAGCAATCTAAATGTGTGGAATACTGTGTTTGTGCATATGTATATATTTATATACATATATATATATATATATATATATATATATGTATATGTGTATGTAAAGAAAGCAAAAAAACAATTGTAATTAAGTTAAGCCTAGTACATACCAACAACAAAAACAACAACAACAAAATGTGATAAACGTGTCATGCTGCTTCCAATCTACAACAACAGAAAGAGGAAACAAACAATCAAGCAAGCAGAGAGAAGCAAGAGAGAGAGAGAGAGAGAGAGAGAGAGAGTGAGTGAGGAGCACAAAGTACAGCACCCACTTTAATACCCCCGTCCCCCTGAACATCTATACACCCACACACACACACACACACACACACACAAACATATGTATGTGTGACTATATGTAGCTACTAAATAAATATATATATACATGTATACATGGATAAAGGTAGCATGATCTAAAATCCTTTAGCAATTCCATATCTATACATATATATATAAAGGATATTTAATGCTTGCCTTGTCCTGACTTTCTAAGCTATTTTTTTTTTACGTTGTTTATGTGTTTTTAAGAACAACAACAGCAACAAAAACAACAGCAACAATCATTTAAAAGTATTACAACACTTCCAATATAACAAGAACACAACGCTGCGTATGAGTAATGTTCATTAATGTATAAAACGAACGAAACAACACAACAAGAAGAACATAATGATAATATCTATATGTATATTTTATATGCCATTTTATTGTATTTGAATTTGTATTTCGAATTTCAAAATGAAATCAACAAACACACACTCACACACACAAGAACTATTGTAAATCATTCCACACAAACAAACAAACACACACACACACACACACACACACACACGCGCACACACACAAGCAAACAAACGGAAACAGATAAATGCTAACGTATGTATTAAGAACAACATTAAAAGAAACTAAAGGTAGAACTGAATGGAAACAGAAGGCATGTTAGAATAGAGAAACAACAACAAACAGCCGTGCATTAAGAATAACCAACAAAAAAACAACAACAACAACAAACTATTATGTAATATGTATATGCAAGTTATGCTTAAAAAAACATGAGCAAAAGTGTATAGAAGAAAGCTGTGATAAAAAAAAATCCAACAAACAAAAGGCAAAACAAAAAAAACACAAAACAACACACAACAACAAGAACAACAACAACACCAAACGACAAGAATGATAAGAACAGATAGAATGAATTAAATATAATATATGAGTTGGAACATAAAGAGATAGAGAAGAAAGAGAGAGGAAAAGATAAATGAGAAAAAGTTGTAGAAAATATAGAACAAAACAAAAACAAAAACACATACAAAAGCCAATGCGAAACATATGCGACCAACCAAAGGTTAACAACTTTTGAAAACAAATAATAAATTAAAAAAAAAAGAAGAAAAACGTAAAAAAAAAAACAAAAATGTAATAAAGAAACGCTTAAGAACGAGCGGAAAGCAAAACGACCGATTAGATGCCGTTGATCGTGGGCTAAAAGCAAGATCTTACCGAGTATATATATATATATATATATATATCTATTATGAATTATATGTAGTAGTTAGCTTAGCAGAAGACAAAAAATAACAACAAAACAAACTTAGAAAGACATAATGAAAACAAATAAGGCACAATCGATAGTAAAAACTAATGAAACAAAGCAAAACAAATTAAAGAAAAAAAAAAACAACAAACAGAAATGGTTTATTATAAAATGTTTAAGAAACAAACAGGAGGAGGAGCAGAAGGAGAAGGAAGAGCAAACAAAAAAGAAAAAAAATATAAGAATTAAGCAACAAATTATCAATGCTAAAATTGTATGCAATTAATTAATTTAAGTAAATTAAAAGTTAAATAAAAATTTACAATTCATTTATTTAGCTTATCAAATATCTCGTCCTATTCTGTTCTGCAACATTTTGTAGCTTGTCCTTATCAAAAAGGACAATCAAAAAATAAAAAGAAAACCGAAAGAAACATCAGCAGCAATTTTTTTGTGGCTTAATGCAATATCATAATTTAAGCAAAAAAATAATATATATATATATATATATATATATATATATATATATATATATATATATATATATATTAATAGTAGCAATGAAAAAGAAAACAAAACAAAGAAATGTATTTAATTAAAAACTAAACTACAAATCAATAAACACGTTTCAAAATATATAATTAAATTCATTTGAAGTATTTAAAGGGTATAACTTTAACTCTGGTGCTTGTATATCTTCTGATATGATGATTAGCCCGTTTGACTTAAAAAAGATCAAAAGGGAACTAATGGATTTGTGCAAAATCGAAAAGTATTTAACAGATAGCAATAATCATCGGAGACCCCATAAAGTATATATATTCTTAATCTCGACGACAAGACGAGTCGATCTACCCCTGTCTGTCTGTATGAACACCTGTTTCTCAGAGACTGTAAGAGCTAAAGCAACTTAATTTTAAATCTAGATTCGGTTTGTTCGTACGCTTTACGAGTTTCTTTAAGATTTTTCAATTATTACGTAGAAATTTCAACCGATTAAATTTCTTTTTGGTACACAATCATAATTAGATCTATCTTGATCTACGTTGTGAGTTTCCTTAAGATTGAATAAGAATCACGGAAGTTATACAACATTAAGTATAGCGTTATGGATCGCGGGGGGCTAAAAAGCGCGTGAAATGGCTTAAAGTATGTGTAGAACTGTGCGCATGTGTGCGTATGTCTGTAGGCAAAGAAACTCCCGCAGTCGGGTACATTCGACTACAGATTTCTTACTTGTTTTGATATGAACTTTACCAGTTTTGGTAAGAGTGCACTAATTGAATACTTAAAGGGGAATCGTCCTTGGCAACAAGAAGAAGCTCTGCTATGCACCCTGATCTCTGCCATAGGCTAAACATCAAACATGTTAAATCTTTTTATCAAATCTAGATTATGTTAAATCTTTTTTTTAAATCTTAAATAATATTAATGGAATTCAGCACAATCAAATCACTTTCGCCTAAAAAGAAATCATCCTTTCTGTCTCCCCATTACACCATTCAAAAAAATTTTCCCAAATTTTTACCCTTTCATAAAATTTATTTGTTATTTTATACTTTAGATAGATTAATAAGAAGAAGAAAAACTTACTATAGCGTTTTTAAGCAAAAATAAAAATAAGTTACAATTTTTCCACTTAAATTAGCCCTAATTTCTGAGGTAAAATTGGGTTTTATACTGAATAAACAATGAACTGGAGGAGACAATATGAAAATAATAGAGTTTAGCTGGCTAGCGCTGCGTCAAGCTCATTCCTGGAGAATTCCTATGAGCTACCCAACGCATATGTTATTTTCATTAGTAGAAAACGTTTTCGTTGCCCTGTGATTATACAACTATACGGTATACATAAAAGAACCTAAAAGTCGATCGTATGAAATGAAATGCATTACTTATATCATATGTTGATATCCGATGTTGATATCCCATGTTGATATCCCATGTTGATATCTGATGCTGATATCACATCTTTATATTCCATGTTGATATTTCATGTTTATATCCAACGTTGATATCCGATGTTGATATCCAACGTTGTTATCCGATGTTGATATCCCATGTTGATATACGAAGTTGATATCCAATGTTGATTTGCCATTATGATATACCATGTTGATATCCCATGTTGATATTTCATGTTTATAGCCAACGTTTATATCCGAAGTTGGTATCCGATGTTGTTATCCGATGTTGATATCCCATATTGATATTCGATGTTGATATCGTTTATTTATATCCTATATTGATATCCGATGTTGATATCCCATGTTGGTATCCGATGTTGTTATCCGATGTTGATATCCCATGTTGATATCTGATGCTGATATCACATCTTAATATTCCATGTTGATATTTCATGTTTATATCCAACGTTGATATCCGATGTTGATATCCAACGTTGTTATCCGATGTTGATATCCCATGTTGGTATCCGATGTTGTTATCCGATGTTGATATCCCATGTGGATATCTGATGCTGATATCACATCTTAATACTCCATGTTGATATTTCATGTTTATGTCCAACGTTGATATCCGATGTTGATATCCAACGCTGTTATCCGATGTTGATATCCCATGTTGATATACGAAGTTGATATCCAATGTTGGTATGCCATTATGATACACCATGTTGATATCCCATGTTGATATTTCATGTTTATATCCAACGTTTATATTCGAAGTTGGTATCCGATGTTGTTATCCGATGCTGATATCCCATGTTGGTATCCAATGTTGTTATCCGATGTTGATATCCCCTGTTGATATTCGATGTTGATATCCGAAGTTGATATCCGATGTTGATATCTGATGTTGATATACCATGTTGATATCCGATGCTGATATGACATTTTGATATTCCATGTTTATATTCCATGTTTATATTTCATGTTTATATCTAACGTTGTTATCCGATGTTGATATCCCATGTTGATATACGATGTTGATATTCGATGTTGATATGCGATGTTGATATGCGATGTTGATATCGCATGTTGATATCCCATGTTTATATCCAACGTTTATATCCGATGTTTGTATCCGATGTGTATATCCTATCCACTCTTAGCTGCACTGCAACATTAATACTGCGAAATATATTTATTTATATTGTGGCATTGTCGGGGCACAGGAAGTTGTCAAAGGACAACATCAAGCGAGTGTGCCAAGTGAGATAACAGGAAGGTATCAAACAAGGCCGGTAAATGGCAAATTCCAAAGCTAAATGTAACGACAAATGGGGCAAAGGAAAGTAACAAGCTGGGCAATATCTCTCGCAATATCTCTCTATGGTAACCCAGATAAGCAGTTGTGCTTATAGAAATCACTTGATCTCTTAGGATAACAAGCTGAACATTAACTGTTTGGAGTACAGAATCAACTTGTGTCCAATCGATATTCTGGTTATCCTAGTGTTGTCGTTATGTACTCAACGACCCCAGAGGACTGTAAATGCCTAACGGGTTCAACAGGCTTTATTTGTCAATTAAGTGAAACCAGCTGGCCTGACCCAACATGTGAGTGTTAACTCCATTCTAAGCTCCGTTGAAGCCTTGTTTCTTGATGAGTATAAGGGCTATATATATCTTAGTTCTACACGCATTTCATAGACACAGGATAAGAGCAAAGATTATGTAGTTGATTATACACAAACATTTAAGGGGACTTTTATTGATTGATAGACTTTAAGTAATAAAAATGGTTGCGATAATAAGTGAAGCCGCCTGACTACGATTTACTCTCCGATCAGTAAAGAAGAAAATTATTTAAATCTGTTTATAGTCTCTTTGTAATTGTGTTATATTTCATACTGGCATAAAAGTAGATGCGTTTATAACTAAAGGCCTGACTATTGAAAGCAGTATGTTATACTTTCTCTCTTCTTTTGGGCTGAGCTATTTATTTACCAAAGATTTGCTGCCTGTTGCTTTTCTTGTGCTGCTATGTACATTTTTGCATCTGATCTTGGGCTTATGTAAACAGCCAGTTATAAATCTCTTTCCTTATAGTACAATTCCTGATCTTTAGGACTATTAGCTTTGTGCTAAACTGAGTTAACGTATACACATGCATTCAGTTACTACACAGAAGAAGAAAGGAGCAAAGGATCAAAGTTCAATTAAAGATTCCTAATATATTAGATATGAGCGAAGCTATATAAGCTGTAAGTTTTAAAAACAATGAAAACATAATATGTGACCTGTTACATGGTTGCACATACAGGACTAGTATATCCTGTCTCAGGAAAATGAAAGGATATGCTCGTAAATCAAGTAAAAGTAGCTAACGTCTTAAATCAGTTGCTTATGAACGGCTAAAGAGCTATACAGAGTTATGGTTATGCCAAGATAAGGCCAATAAATATGTGCCACACCCCGCTGGGGAACACGCTAAGAGGATGAATTCAATGTATAAATATTTATCTTGTTATTGCATACTTTAAGGCGCCAACAGCAGCTGTTACACAATCAAAATATCAACAATAGACGTAATGTCTACACAAGTATATACGAACACATATAAAAAAACATACAATACGCCCACACACACACACACACACACACACACACACAGACAGCATTCTGGTAAAGTGGATATACATTATACTTCCGCTTTGGAAAATGCGTTTTACGCAGTCGCAGAACTCTTGAAAAGCTTCTCTCTCTTTCTCTCTCTCTCTTTTAAATATATCACTCGTTTTTGCTCTCTGCTAAAAAGTCCTTGAACTCTTGACCTTGTTATTGTAGTTCTACCTGCTCTGGCTACATTACTTGCTGCTGCTATTCTTATGTAAGCAATCAGGAGCTGTGTTATGCAACATGCTCACAACAACAGTTAATGCAATGCAACTCAATACAACGCACTGCACTGCTGTTACAATGCCTCGCCAACTGTATGGGCCTTATTTGGGTATAGAGAAGCGGTCGACTGACGTTAGCTAAAACGGTTATCAACAATTTGGCCCCACATACTGCTTAGAAAGACAGACGTCAGCATATGATAACTCGTATATGATAATGTATATATATATACATTTATATCTTTAAAACTTAATATTTAGCACAGTTTGAGTTGCATTGACAACATAAACGCGTGTGACAGACAGCAGTTGTACTCAAACTTTCACCTCAAAGCTCTTTAAACTTATGGATTTTGTTTCGTTTTAAATTCCAATTGTTTTTGCAGGCATTTATCGATATGATTGATACACACACATACACACACATAAACATACACGCATATAATGTGCATAACGTAAGCATTGCATGAGTAATAGCTAAAATGCAAAGAATAAAGATATAGATATATATATATATATTTTTTAATAGAGTATATGTAGACAGGTTCTATGAAAATCTCTGAAGGAAAGCTTCACTGCAGCAGCTGGGAGAGCGCACATGTGGCGTCGGCGCTAAACGGAATACAAGCGGCTTGCTCTCTCTCTCTCTCGTTTGACTCTGTGTTCCTCTATACAATTGCCTCTTTTTTCACCCTCCTCCCTTGCGCACATTCCTCTGTGTGTGTGTGTGTCTGTGTGTGTGCGCACTATAGTTCTCTTTCGCTCTTGTCCGTCGCATTCGGCGGTTCACCACTCGATTTTTGCACAGTCGAAAAATTGTAAGCAGCAATCAACAGCAACTGGGAACACGAAGAAACCGCAGCAAAGAAACCTTTAGAAAAAAAAATCAAATAAAACAAAATAAAGAAAACAAGTTTAAAAATAATAAAACAAATAAAATTATTGTTAATTTTCGCGTGTTGTTTGCCTTTTTTTTTGTATCTCAAGTGTTGAATTTTCTATAACATTTGCTGCAACTATTGTTGTTGCAACGAACAACAACAACAACAACAACAACAACAACAACAACAACAACAACAGCAACAGCAACAACTAACCGTTAGCATTTAAAAGTAATATAAAAAAAAAAAAAGTAAAAAGAGTTTAATACAATTTACAAGCAACCCCCAAAATCAAAAGAAAGTAAAATAAAGTAAAGTAGAAACTTTTTCTAAGAACCCTCCGAAACTTTTATAGCTGCCTTTTTTTTTGTATTCAACTAGCACAAAAGGTGAGTGCACCCAAAGGTAGCAACTGCAATTTGTTGCATGTGGCAAGTAGCAAGTTGCACGCCTAACGTTTGTCAACATCATAGTTTACTCTCTTCCTTTACCGTTCTCTTCCTCTCTCTCTCTCTCTCTCTGTCTCTCTCTTTTCATTTCTAAGTGACGTAACTGTTATGGTGCTGTTTATCCGTGTATACGTATCTTTCTCTGTGTATATAAGAATCTTATTGTATATCAGTGTGTCTGTGTGTATGACTATGCATTAGATATTGCTCATACGCCTCGTGTACGCTGCCAAGAAAACAAACAACCCACACCTCTGTCCATCTATCCATCCATCCATCCATCTGTCTAACAGAGCAACTCTTCTTTTTTTTACTTTTTACCCATGCTTAGTTCATCGCCTTCTCGTTTCGCATATGATTTCAATAATAAATGAACGAAGCCCACAGCATCCGCAATTTTGAAAGTTCTCGAACCGATCTTTGACAACGAAGGCGCCTTCAAAAGTTCTTTAACTATTGAAATCAATTGAAATCTCTGGCCAATTGCCCAAAAAAAACAAAACAAAAAAAGAAAAACTAAAAGGCAGCAAAAAAGAAAAATTCGACAAGTCTCGGCGCGGCGCGATACTCACGTGTCTCGTGGTCTGTCATGAATGCATTTTGGTCACTTAATTGGCAATCGACTCATACTCACTCACACACACATATAACACTTATACACACAAACACAGCAATCATTTGCCGTCTAATATTTATAAATAAACTATGCACAATCGAATAACAGTAACAGCAAAAAAAAAATAAACAAGTAAATAAAAGCAATAATGCAAATATAACAGAAGCATAAGAAAAAATGCCGGCAAATACGCATTGAACTTCGGATGCTTAACAAATGTTTGCCCAGATCTAGAGGGGAATGGTATTCATTTGAATTTTATTACAGCTGTGAATTGTGACCTGTTCTTACTTTTGCTTTGTTTTTTTTTCTATTCTTATTGTTATATTGTATATTGCATAAGCTTTATACGATAGATGCGGTCTATTGCAATTTTCATTTGTATATTTGGCTGACATTTATTGTATAAATTGCGAATTGTTATACCTGAATTGCCTCCATTTAGTCAGCTAATTGTGGGACTTAGTCATACAACTATTGTATTTGGAATTAATTAACTTGTTTTTGTTGTTGTTTTCCTAGTTAATCTAACAACTTGATTTTCTTACCTTTTACAGCAAGTTTTAAAAAGATGTTCGCATTGTGGTATCTGACGTTCGCCGTTGACGAAATACGGTAAGTTTCAAACAGTTTGACATTTATTGTGTTGCGTATGATGTTTTAAATTGTGCTGCATACTTTTAGGCAGTGCTTTAAAACTAACTCAATTTTAGGCAGGATTGAGTGGAATATAATAAAAAGGGTTAAAACTATGAAAAAAGGAAAAGTTTATACACTTAAGTTACTGTTGTTTAACATAATGTTAACATTTAGCATTGAAAGTGCTGTTCAAGAAAATTATGACCACATTTGTTGCCAAACCGCATACAAATTAGTTTGTGTGTTATAAAAAAGCAAATTTTTTAGTAAGATTTTTTCTTTATTTTTACATTTACATTTATTTATATTTACATCTGCCAATGCGGCATTAGATTAAATTTTTTAAAGTTATTTTAACAGGAAATTTCCCACTAGGGGACTCTGAATGGATAAAAGCAAATGAATTATTATTTCTGCTAACAAGAAATGTTACCTTTATCCTTGTCATCCTTTTTTATTTAAAGGTGCCTATGTTTGTAGTAGGAAATAGTAAATGGAAAGCTTATTATACTATACCAATGGTATAGCAGTGTTTTCAAATTGCGTGCAAATTCTTTTAGCCATAAATAATTATAGTTGTGGCAAAAACTGCAAATGTCTAATCTTATCGGTTTGGGCCTCTTACCGGATTTGTGAATTGCTTAAAATATACGAGTATACTCGAAAGAATAATAATATTACTTGCATTTAGCGAGTTCTTGTCACATGATGATATTAGCTTGTTTCAAAGTATTTTTCGTATTAAAAATCAACAAACACACACACACACACACACACACACACAACAAACACATATACATATACATATTAAGAAACGCAATCTGAAACAACCGGCTTTTTGGCACCGGCTATAACACTAATAATGATAAGTGCAATTAGCAACAGCCATAAGGTACACACACAAACAAACACAAACATACTTATACATCCTATGCGATAGGAAGGCCGAATTGGCGAATTTTTTTATTAAAGAAAATAACAAAATTGAAATTATTTTGACTATGTTTGTGTGTGTGTGTGTTCAAGAATCTTTCTCTTTCAATTTCATTTGTTATCTTAGCTCTCACCTTTTGCCTAATTAGCGAAATAATGTGATAATTGAAGTTTGAAGGCGATCGCATCCATACATTTACCGGTTGAGGTGACACAAGAGGGGGGCGTATGCGTAATACACACACACACACACACACAGACACACACACTCACACTCACTTACTCACAGTCGCATATATACCTACTTACAGTACTTAGCGTCTGCCTTTTTTTGTATTTGTTTGCTTATCTATTCGCTATACACGAGTTTTGTGTCATTTGTGTGGCGTACGTGACATTAGCAAATCTTTGGCGCACACATATATATATATAGATATATATATATATATATATATATATAAAGCTATGCAGAAAAGTTTTATTACCTTTCCTAATGTGAACTTGCGAAGTTTTCTTCAATTATATATGTATTATCAATCGAATACATTGACTTCTTTACGCTTAATAATATATTAGATAGTATGATAATTAAAATTGAAGTACAGATTAATAGAATGTCCCATACTTTTGGACTACCTATCGAATTGTATACCCTAGTTAAAGCTCAATGTTCAATTTAATGCTTATGAGCTGTCTGCCATGTGATATTGCGGAAGTCTAGTTAAATTTTTATTTATAATTGATTTATTTTATTTACGCTAAATAATTAGTCATGTTCTTTTATGAAATTAAGCTGTATATAGCTATATGGATTAATGTTCTATTTAATTTATTAATTTCTTATAAACGTTTTCTTGAAACGTTAATAATATATTGAAGCATTTATAAGTTTAAAGAAGAACGCTGTAGTAGGGCGCACCTGACTACGAAATGGCTTTTTCCTCTGTATTCACAGAGACAACTATTTACATACACACATAAACCATTGTCTATGCACTGTAACCTAAACGTATAAGAGTATAGTTTTTTTTTATTAACTTATCTATTTATTATCCAATCTTGATGACGCTTACAATATAAGAACTAGGAACCAATATGCCAAATTTGATAGCTCTATTTCTTGAAAGACAGACAGACAACTTGCTTATTTAGTCTATAGTAAATGTATTTTATATCAGCATAGATTAATAGCGTTAATTGCTACATATATATATATATATATATAAAGTAAGAATAAATTCCATCGCATTCGGTAAAGAGCTTCTCATAGCACATTAGACCCGATAAGAGATTCATACTTTTTTTTATCAACATTTTATTTACATTTATTTATGAAGATAAATGAACTTTTCCCAGTATGTGAATGAAGTTAAATACTGGTTTAAGGGATTTCAGAGCTCTGGCAACTCCTGCTCCTTTGCCGCCATTGTTGCCTGCATCTAATTAAATTTGTCCGATAAATGTAAATTTAATACCGATATGTTGTTCTATATAAATTTATATTGACAAAGATCGAAAATAAAAACTTTATTGGCATTTAGCACTATCAAAATATATTATTTTTTGGGGTCACACTAATTATTATATTCCTTTTTTTTTTCTCTGCTCTACTAAATGGGGTTACACTGCCCCCTGCTGTCATCTTTCTTTTTCTCATTGAATTTTGTCAAGTGCAGAGCACAAATTTTTCGCTGCGAAAAAAATCTATAAATAATTTAAATAAATTATTAAATTATTAATATTACTTCGAGTGTAAGCAATTTCGGTAAGTTTAATTACAATAATAATTGTGATTATGCTAGATATTTGATTGAGAGTCGATGCGTAAGCAAAAACTTCTCGAAAATTCTTCGGGAAGCGCAATGATAAAGAGGAAGAGTGCTTGCCGGTCGCCTTGCAATGTCTTGCCTTTTATCTTTTTATTGTTTATCACATATTACGTTTTGTTTTGCTTGTAATTTTATTTACATATTTTTCCTTTTTTTTATCATTTTTCTTTTGTTGCATTTAATTTTTTATTTTGTAGTAAACGTTTGTCGTGGCTTTTTAATCCCAACAAGCCTGCGCATCAAGCAATCGAAAATAAACCAACGCCTGCAGCTGTTCCACCATCTGCACCCGCGTCTATCCCAGCACCTGCATCAAAACCAAGTGCACCTGCGCCAGCAGCAGCACCAGTAAGCCCATCGAAATCTACGAAACCAGCGCCAACAGTTCCAGCGACTCCGCCGGCAATTGTTGCACCTAAGCCATCACCTAGTTCACCACCGAAACCGACTGTTCAAACCGGGAAAATGCCAATTCCATTGCCAAAATCGTTAACCGAAGCTAATAGCGATGGCAATAATACTGCCACCAATGGCAACGGTGCCACCTTAGATAGCCTCGACAATGAGCATTTCTGTGCCGATGTGCCACCGAACAAGGTGTCTAAGATTGACAAGGAGGAGCTAAAGACTGCCAGTACTGAATTTATTAAGGGAGAGGCCAATGCCTTTGTCCAGTCCATTAAGGAGGCTCAGCAGGCTGGTGAACGGTAAGTTTCATAAATCCTCAGACACCCCCCCCCCTACTCCCCTCTCCCCTCCAATATTAAACATGTACAGAATTATCATTTGATTTTTTTTTTTTTTAGAATTTGTAATCTGTATTCTGTTTGTAATCTTATTTAAAGTTTTTCAATTAGTTTATTTTGGATATATATATATATATATATATATATATACATATGGTTTTTTTTTTTGGGTGCAACGTCGCCACACAACTTCCGCATGGCAACGGCGTCTCCTCTAAGTGGCAAGTCGGCGTCGGGTTCAACAAACTCTCCTGACTTCTTGTCGCAAAAATAGTAGCCATGTGCCGACAGTCTCAACTCGCTGCAACCGTTGTCGCTGATCTTCATGTTGCAGTTGCAACAAAAATATATTTGTAATAGTGTATGTGCCCGTAATAACGATCATCATCATCATCATTGTCGTTATTATCATTATTATGATGATGACGATGATGTTTGTTGCTTATTTTAGTTTTAGTTTCATGTTTGTCTTCAAGTGCTTGGGCGGACAGCTTTTTGCAGTTAGCAACCAGCGGCAATTGGCAACCGGCAACCGGCAACTGATGGCTGGCGGCTGGGTGCTGCACTGCGGTTGCACTTTTTATTTTAGTTTATATTTGCATACTTAGTAACCATAAACTGATATCAAATACATATTAAAAATGGGTATATCAGCACACAATTAGTCTATTAAGATAGGTAGATAAATATTTATGACAAATCAACATCAGGAGGAGATCAGTTGATATAGTTTTATATGTATCTGTTTATATGTTTATATCACATTGTAATGAAGCCCTTATATAAACAGCTGTACTATATCTACAGATAGTATATATACATATATATATATATCTACTATCTACTATCTATTACACTAAATTTTGAATTATATACGTTTTAATTTCCAATTATCCAAATATACAGAGAATGTGGCAGTGCAGCAAACTTCACTTAGTTGACATTTACTTTTCTTTTGAATGTTTTATAAGAAATTTATATGGCCTCGTTTTATATGCTATATACCATACTCCATATACCACACCATATTTATAGCGTCTCTACTTGCCTTAGCTATTCTGAAATGGACGTTGTAATTGCTCGCAATTGATTTTCCATTAATATTAATCGGACAGCAATCATAAACGCTTTTCTTTGCACGCAATCATTGTCCTTTTGACAGGTGGCTCTCGTAACAGTTATTGTTCGCTTGCCTGACCCCAATTCAAACTATAGAATTGCTTTCAATAATCAAAGTATTATTAACTTAAACTGCTCATCCTTAATAATATATTAGTTGCTATGCAGGTGGGTTAAGTTAATGTAAAAAAAAAAAAAAAAGAAAAGAAAATGAATATAAATGTTGCATTTAAAAGCGTGTCGTCCCTAACTTCTTTCGTCGCATGTGGTACATTGCGGTTAACACTTTTTTTTCTTCTTTTTTTCTGTTTTTTTTTTCTTTTATCTTGTTTGTCGTCTAAATGACAGCTCCCAGCCTGCTGAGTGTGTGCCTGGCCTGGCTGATTGTCCATTTGTCAGCCCGTCCGGGTCACATGATCTTCCCCCATGCCAAGTTTATATTTATACGACGAAGCTGTTTGGAACTGCAGCACAGCGATTTTCGCTTTGGGCACAGAACATTTACTTAGATTTATATTTTAAATTCCATTTTTCTTTTTTCTCATTCTCTCTCTCCCTGCGTTGCTTGAATTTTATTTATTTTTTTTTATTGTTTTGTTTGTGTGCGGTAAATTGGCTGTGCAACATTGCAACAACATCAACACAGGCAGCAGCAGCAGCAACAGCAGCAGCAGCAACAGCAGCAGCAAAATCAGCCTCCTGTGCTGATGGCTTAAATTTAGACATATGTATTATTATTATTCGTATTGAAGATGTCTATAGAGCATTTCCTTATGTACTACACTTTCATAGTCATAAGTATTATTCATCTAGTCATCCGTTGGCGTCATGCATCATCTCTAATTGCTCTGTTGCTTTGCTTTTGTTGTTGTTGTTGTTGTTGTTGTTGTTGTTGTTGTTGTTGTTTTCTATCCCAACACTTTCATAATAAAAATCGTATATACCCCCAGATCTGAATCTGAATCTGACTGATAGACAGCATCCGTCGCTTAGCTCAGTGGTTTGGTTCATTTGACGTGTTTCTATATATCCCTTTAGATAATATATACCTATATATACATATATATATATATATATATATATATATATATAGCTATAGTAGATATTTTGGCTCACGCGTATGAAAATTGCTTTTGGCAAGTCGACGCTTTTGAAGTGCTGCCAAAATATTGTTTAGCAAACAAACAAAAGGCAAAACGACGACTAACACGCGCTGAGCTTTTAGCAGGTTGTAGATATTCTACCAACATATCAATCTATATATTTTACAAATATATATATATGAATATAATATATAATATATATAATTTATATATATATTTAATGCTGGAGTATAAACTTATGTGCCTGACTGCCCACTAATTGATCTAATTATTAAAACATTTCTCAAAATTATCCACCAATTTATTATATCCGATTGAAAGGCATTTTTATTTTTCTATTTACTTTATTTAAGTTTATTTTGTGTTGTTCAAAAAAAATAAAAATAAAAATAAAACAAAAATTAAGTAAATGAACAGCAATTTGTGACTGCCGTATATTTTCTCATTCATTCACACAAAAGTGACTAACTGACACAAGTTACTGACTTGCTATCTAACTGCCCATACACATACATACAAATATATATATATATATATATATATATATATTTATCTGTATACAAATGAGAGAGGCTCTTATGCAATATTTATATTTCAAGTTCAACCACTTACTGTGTGTGTATGTATGTGTGTGTGTGTGTTTGTGTGTGGCACGCCCTCTACCACCCAATGAAAATTTTTTTGAACTTGTGAAATTAACAGTCAGTTTCAATGCTCTACAAATATCGCAGTATATGCATATTTCGATAATATAGCAAATACTCTTTACCGTGAGGGAGAAAAAGAGAGAGAGAGAGAGAGATAGAGAGGAACTTTGTGAAAATTAAGTAACATTTTAACAATACTGTAGTATAGATTATCTATTGATTATTGTCTATTTGTAACTGACGAATAGTGCTCAATATTCAATTAAAAAACAATTATATTAAAAAATAGACTCATTGAGTAAATTTATTAAAAGTAAAGGCTGAACTTTCTTTTTAATTATTGATTCCTATTCTAATTCTATAGTTTTGCATTTATAGCTAAGAATGATCTAGAGAAGATATATATATATATATATATATATAGTTCTTATAAGACGAATTGTTTGTTTAAACTCAATCAACTACAGATATATCATAAATAGTAGAAACAGTTGGATATTTTATCATATTTGCTTTTATATATAGATATATATACAGTACATATCGGTTATAAGGTGTATAGTTTATAAGCAAATATTGGTTAAAAGCAAAATTATGTTATTTTTAAACATCTTAAAACTATTTAACACTAAATTTAGCCTCATAAAAGCAAAAAAATTTATTGTATATAAAAAAATATTGTGTATAAACAAATAAAAAAACGTTAATTTGGAATCAGTTCATATAAATTTTATCGGTTTTAAACAAATTATAAGCTGTAGGACAGCAATATTAAAATTTTTGATCTCATTTTATATTCAATATTAATATTATTATAGCTGACGAACAGCATAAAATATAAATTTAAATAAAATTCTAAGCGTTTACTTTATAATAATCATTTAAATTCAACGTATTTGCATATTACTCATGATTGCTTAAAGGAAATATCGAATTTAAGCAAAAAATTTTCTGCATTATAGGTTTTGCTTATAGCCGGTATATACTGTATATGTATATTTGTACTACTATATAAGCACTAATAACTAAATATTTAGAGAGTATGAGATCATATGTTCAATTGCTTTAGATATATGTTTAAACTGCACTGTCCTTCTATATACATAAAACTAGATGCAGTTTCCTATATATTACGATTAAAAGCTTTATATATACGTATGTTAAAAACAGCTGGTGACTCGTAAAGTATATATATATATATATATATATATATATATATATAATATATCTATAAATAAATAAATCTTTTGTGTCTGCTTTATGCCTTTCTATAGAAATGCATTGATCGATTTTCAAACCTTTTAAAAAGAAAATTTAAAATTTAAGCGTTCTTATATTTGGTTGTTTGGTAATGACATACCGGTTTCTTTATTGATTTTGTACGATTATTTTAACATAGTTACCATTGTTCGATTTAGGTGCTATATGTACCGTTGTCTTCGATTATTTGCTGCCATTTTGATGGTAATTTGTATATGCCTCTTCTTAAGAAGTCTTTGACTCTATTGGCAAAAAAACTCGGCAATTTGATTTTCACAAGCCTCCTTTGAACTCAATTTCTGGCGCTATCATGCTGGAACACAATGCCCTTACGATTCACCATGGCTGGCCGCTTCTGTTCAAGTGCAATCTTTAATCGCTCCAGTTGTTGACAGTAGAGGTCAGAATTGATGGTTTGGCCATAAGGCAGGACTTCATAATGGATAATTCCTCTGATATCCTACCATACACTCAGCAAAGCCTTCCGAGTCGTCAATCCTGGCTTTGCCATCGTTTGAGCCGACTCACCGTGCTTCGGCCAGAATCTTTTACGCTTGGTGTTGTCATATGTGATCCATTTTTCATCGCCAGTGACCAACCGATCCAGAAATGAGTCGAGTTTATTACGGTGCATTAGATATACGCAGATTGAGACACGGCCCAAAAGGTTCTTTTGAGATAACTAATGAGGCACCCATACATCGAGCTTTTTTGACAACTTTTTCGACTTTAAATGCCTATGGACGGTTTCCGTGCTTAGTTGGAGCTCCTCGGCGATGCTTCTAATAGTCACATGACGATCTCGATCCACTATTTCCATGATTTTATCCGTATCAACGGTCACTGGTCGTCCGGCGGGCTTGGGTGTTTCGGTGACAAAATTATCACTTCGGAATCGCCTGAACCACTGTTCTGCAGTTTGAACCGATAGTTTGTTGTCTCCTAAGACAGAAATAATCTGTCTGCGATTCCGCAGCAGTTTTTCCTTCAGTGTGTTCAAAATTGCGCGAATTTCAGCGTTTGTGAACTCCATTACGATCGATTGTAATTTTTAAGCCCGGAAACTGATGTAAACAAACTATACGTCATTTAAAAGGTGTTGCCATGACCTATCCAACGATATGCAGCGTTGCCAGATACGATTCCATGTGACTTCACAAGCGAAGCACGAAATTTGAATGCAAAAACCGGCATGTCATTACCAAACAACCTAATATATATCTTACACATAATATATATGTATATATATATATATATATATATATATATATATATATATATATCTATAATGTGCTGTTTATATATTAAGAGGAAACGTTAACTGTGATTTCTTTATAATGGAAAAACATTAACTATCCAATTACAAACAATATAAATAACTATTTAGCAAACTGCTCAGAAAAGCATATATATGTATGTGTTGTGTACGTTCATATGTTTGTTGTTAGTATCACTTCCGTTGCTTTATTGCATTGTTTAGGTACCGTACCAGGGTATTAGGGTATACAAAAAAGGCACACATTTTTTATATACGACAGCTTCTGAGTCATCTCAAGGGACTTATGAGAGTAGCTTAAGATATACAAATAAATAAACAAATATATACATATGCATGGTATAGCTCTTCTTTTTAGATTTGTAAACTATACATCAAAATGTGCCTGCCGCCAAGTGACAGTTAACAAAAAATAAGAAAAATAAAATAGAAATAAAAAGCTATACAAAACATTGCCGCAAGCTTTTCAAGGTCGTTGCCAACCCCCTGTTATATATGTATATAATGTATATTTGTTTTTTGTTGTTTTTGAATTAAACATTGCGATTATATATACTATATATATATATATATATATATATATATATGTATATATATATCTATTGTTTTATGTGGGCGCCTTTCTATATTCCCTACGCACCAAGAGCGGCTCAGGTCGCCTCAAAACCGCACATCGACACAACGAAAGACCTCTTAAAAGCTGCTGCTAGGATTTACGTAATCCCCTACCCTGCCCCCCTCCCCCAACCCCTCCAGCTAGCCATAGTAATGCTTTCAAATCAACCAACTAACAAACAACAACACGACACCTACTGCCCCGCCCACAAGGCAACTTTGAAAGCAATTCTGGGTAAGAATAAAAGAAAATAACAAATAAAATAAAACAAATAAAAAAAAAAAAATAGAAAATATAAAATAGAAAAGCAAATGAAAATGGAAATGCGCAGTTAATGGAAACTTTAGCGACATTCTTTTAAGGGTTATATAATTCCAGGTACAGGACAGCTGACGTAGGATATTATTGCTTTAGAGTCCTGGCAACCAATTGACATTGTAACCATTGCGAATGTCAGCTAAATGTAAATATATATATATATATATATATATATAGTTTTTAATTTTCCGTTGTATTCAAAATAATATAAAGATATATATGTATACTTAGTATATATAATTAATTTTTATTATATGATCAACGTGAGAGAGAAAAGAAAAGCAAAAGTTCTTTTAAAAACAACAAATTAATATATATACTTATAATATGTTATATATGTAGATATATATATATATATATACTAAATATATATATAATATATATATAGGTAAAATCAGTGCTTACCGCTTGTTGCATAAAAATCGTTGGCAACTGTTCAAACATATATTTTATTTTTCTTGTATTTTTCTTGTATTTTTCTCGAATAACAAGAAAGAATATTTTTTTTCGTACGATCTACACAGAAAAAGAAGAACTATTTTTCTGTATTCTATGTTTATGATCTTGAGCAGGTTGTTCATCTACATATATAAAAGTATACCTAAAAATTATATATAATATGTATATATATATATATATATATATATATCTGCCTTAACAAATGTAAATGAGTTTTCAAAAGGCAAATTTCAAGTTCAAGAATTTAGCTAAAAAGCTGCTGGGAAAATATACTTATAGATCAGATGTTAGGATATACTACTAACCAAATAGATCGTCCAAGAATGAAAGCTTTATATTCGCTAATTCTATACAATAGTATATGTTTATATATATATATATATATATATATATATATATATATATATATATATATGTATGTATATATATTCTATATTAGATAGTTTCGCTATACACACTACTATGTACATATTTCTATATTGTAGATATTTCCTATAATACCAACTATATCTTTATATCTTTCTATATATATATATATATATATATATATATATATATATATATATATCTATATATATATATATATAGATATTATACTCAAAACAATTTTGATTATTTTATCTGTTTGATATTAGTGCCAAATTATATTATAGTCTAGGTTTCTGTAATATTATAGAATATATATTTATATCCTCTATATATATATATATATACATAATGTTATAAGATATTCTTTGGTATAATGCTGACATATCTTCCTCAATCGCACATCATTCACATATATGGCCAACGCAGCACCCCCCGCCCCCCCCATCCATGACTCCTTAGCACTTTTCTTCTAGTACCGCCTGCTGCTTTGCTTTTTTGATTATTTGCTGAACTTTTTTTTTACCAGCTCAGCTTATTTTGTGAATAGTGCAAATATTTACAGTTAATTAAAGAGCGAGAGAGATACATATATATATGGGAAATGAAGTAGACAAATAAGAAATATAAATAATTGGACTGCTGATATTTTATGTGGGCTGTGAACCTAGTTAAGTTTAGTTTCTTAGTCAGATACTTAATTAAGTTGAATTGTAGGGTAACAAACAATTTCGATGTAGTTGAATAGATTTTTATAGAGAAAGAAAAAAGTACCTATATGCAACTTTAGTTGTTTATTAATCAGTACCGTCATACATAGCGGTATATATATATATATATATGTATAAATACATATGAAAGTCACTGCTTAATAATTAAGATATGTTTGCGCCTGTGCCTGCACTCATATAAGTAACTCTTTTTTGTATTTGTATTTGTATTTGTATTTGTAGTTGTATTGATATTTGTTAAGCAAAAGGCTGCTACTGCCACTCCTATTGCTGTTCCCTTATTGTATATATGTATAGAAGTGTATGTATGTATTGGTGTGTCATGTGAGCCCTCAGTCACTAACACAAACACAAACGCCCCCATATGGGCTTGCGCTATACAATACGCTGCAGTCGCGCCAGACAGCAGCAACAGCAAAAACAACAGCAACAGCAACAGCAAAAGCGGCAATGGCAGTGGCAGCAAATGTTTTGTATATGTATGCAGTTGGTTGCAAGGCGCCTCTTACCTTTCTCCCTCTATTTTTCAGTCTCTCTTTATCTTTACGAGTCTATCTCTTTTTATCTGCTACTCCCTAATTTATATATGTATAAATATATATCTAGATATATATCTAGATATATATATATAATATGTCTGTCTCTTTTACTTTTTGCCACACGCACACCCACACGCATACAAGTGCATTGGGTAAACACTTTCCTTTTTCCCATACTATTACACACTGTTTAACAATATGGCATTTGCTGGACTCTTTTAACATTCTGCCTGGTCTGGTGCATGGCGTGTTGAGCTTTTCAGTACGTTTTAGCTCAGTTGCGCGCTCTTTTTCGCTCGCATTTAATGAATAAAAAGCGAAGCTTTTTTTATTGTTATTTTTCTTTCTGCGTTTTTGTCATACGTCACGTCCTACGTCAATTGGCAGTAGTCAACTAATACATGGACACACATTGAGCAGGCTATGCTGCAAATGGCAGCAACAGCAAAAAGCGGCGGCAGCACAGCAGGAGGCAGGCCTCATAGACAACACACTGAAAGGCATACACACACACACACACATACACACACACATAGAGTCACGCAGGCACGCACTCACACATAGGCAGAGGCATATCCGACCAAGGCAAGCTTTTTGACGCGTCTCTTTCTCTCTGCCTGTGCTCTATTAGTCGGAGTAGTTTGATGAAAGTGAAAGAGGAAGGGTGCCGATTTGCGCTGCCGATGTCGCTGCCGCTGCTGCTGCTGCTGCCTGGCTGACTAGCAGACTGCCTCTGCCGAGTGCAGCTAAGCCAAAGAACAAAACTTTCAGATCATTGTAACGTTGGACGTTGAATTCTACGGTTGCAAAGGTGAGCCGTTCTCCAAATCAAGAAATCATATATAATAAAAAATCAAATACATAACACAAATATAAAGATAATTTATATATAGATATAGATATATATATATATATATATATATATATATATATGATATATAGATATATAGATATATAAATTATAATATCTAATATCTCTAAATTCTGTGAATAATGTGATAAAAGCAAGTTAAAACTATTTTTTTTTTCTCTCCATCTTAAATAATAGTTGCATATTTTTTAAATTGAATTTTCAAAATTATCAATTAAGTTTTAAGTGTGATTTTTCTGTGGCGCCTAAAAGTTTATGCACTTTATTATAATATTGTTATTTTTTTTTTTTTTTCTCAAATATATATATCAATTCGATTCGAATTTCATTTGAATTGAAAGGATGTGACTAGCCTTTGGGCTGTGCTGTGTTTTTGTGCTCTTCTCTTACTTTATACTTTATATCCTTTCCCTTCTGTGTCTGTGTCTGTGTCTGTGTCTGCGTCTGCAGTTACTACTACCTATCTAGCAGTGCTCGTGTCTCTCTCTCTCTCTCTCTGTGTGTGTGTGTGTGACCAGCTTTCAATTAAAACTTTTTTTGTATCTCTACCCACATTAAAAAAGATAAACCAAGTTTAAATGCAGTTTGCATTTATTTGGTTTTTCACATTTGCCAAACCGCAACGAAACCGGTTACCGGCATAAAAACGCAACGAAAAAGAAAAAAAATAAAAAGAAAAAAAATCAAAAATAAAATGAGAAAAGAAAAGAAAAGAAACAAAACGAAATGAAACGAAAAACGGCAAGGGCTTTATAAGCATTTATAGCGGCTTTATAAATACCAAATACAACACATGTATACACACACACATACACACACATATATATATATATATATATATATATATGTGTATATGTGTATATACTGTGTATAGTGCATGTGTATGTATGTGTATCTCTATATAAAGTCTGGCTATATTTAGTTGGACTTGCAAACAACTGCAAATTGTTTTTGCTTGTTGTAAGCCGAGTTGCAATTGAAAAAAAGCAAAAACAAAACTTGTTTTGCAGCTTTTGCAGCTTTTACACAACGGTTACATCGCTGCTGTGCAACCGTTAAGTTTCAAATGCAATTTTACATTTAGTATACACATAAAAGAAGTAAAGAAAAATAATATAAAAGGTATACGATAGGAGAACATAGCTATCCAATTCATTCTCAAACTATCCAACAACTATCTAAATGTTTTCAATTATCTTTATGCCCGATAACATAGAAACAGTGTTAATGCCACTAGTGCAAATTGATAAGAGCAGCTCGTTAACAAGCGACAACAGCAACAACAACAATAGTCAGTAGTGACACATACACACACAACACACATTCGCAGGTTTGTTGCCAAAAAGAGAAAGAGAGCCAGAGAAAGAGCAAGAGCAAAAGAAAATAATTGGCAGTCAGCAGTTTTCGTAGTTTTTGCAGTTGGCGGGTTTCGTTTCGTTACATTTCGGTTTTGTTTCTGTCGCCACAGCACAGCACAGAGACAACATAGAGAAAAGAGAACCACCACCTCCCCTCCAGCGCTCTTCTAGGCTGCCCTGCACACAGCTACTTGAGTTACAATCGCCTTGAACTTGTCCGCAGAAACAGCTACAGACACAGTCACAAACACACACGGACACACATACACTTGCATTTATATACATATGTATATGTTTATATTAAGAATCTATTCGACTAAGAGTCAAAGCAAAAAGTAAAAAAACTTTGGCGGTCATTGCCAAGTAAATTGCATAATCAGTTATTGCTTTTGGCCAGAATAGAATGACGAACACTAATACAGTTATTGTATCATATCATATTCTAGCTTTTCCTATACTATTATATATATGGTAGCAGAGCTACTATAGTATTGGGTATTGTATATCGTGTTGTGGTCTATTACTCAAATTGTTGTCTATAGCAGTTTTGGTTGAATGAACCCGTTATAAAACGGTGCATGAAACTAACTTCTGCAATTGCACTAAACATTTATACGTTTTAACTGTTTGTTAGGGCCAATAGCCAATGGCCAATGGCCAATGGCCAATTACATAAGGTATACAGTTTGATAGCCGCCTCACCCACCGATTTTTCTACCTTGGAATTTCAAAATTTATATATATATATATATATATATATATGCTTGTGGGCCCATGTCTAATCGTGGGCTCTGCTCTATATTTAGTAGCACACCCGGTCGCTGTGAGTAGGAGCTGCTGCTATGTTTCTAAATTTCTTCAGGTTGGTCGGTACCAAGCGACAGACTATCACACCTCCTTTTACCCCTACAATGCTCAACAGCAGCCGGCTGCTATAAATATATATATATATATATTATGCATACATATGTTGGGAACTAAAAATCGTTCAAATAAACCAAAAAAAAAAAAAAAAAATAGGAACGCATAGTAACAGACACAGACACAGACAGAGACAGAGACATGCTCAGACACAGAGGTGATGTGAGAGGGAGAGAGGATATATGAAGTCTTTGGCGAAAAAGGGGGTAGCAATCAATACCTGTATATAACATATGAATATATATATATATATATATATATATGCATATATATAGAAGCTATATATATATATTTATAGATATACATAGATATATCCAGCTGATATTTAAAAATGAAAATAAATAGAAAGGGAAAATATCTATACATATGCTGCTTGTATATATGCATATGTTTGTCTGCACTATACGTAGTGTGTGTGTGTGTGTGTGTGTGTGTGTGTGTGTGTGTGTACTGTTAGCTTATTCATTTCGTGTTTATTTCAACAGCAAATCGCGCAAATTTGTTATACAAATTGTTGTCGACGTTGCAGCTTCCCTTTAGTCTATATAAGTTTGAGTGTGTGTGTGTGTGTGTGTGTGTGTGTGTGTGTAGCGCGTTGTTGTTAATTATTCAATTGAAATCCATTAAAGCGAAAAATGAAAAAGTGCAAACTGAACGAATGAATGAATGAATGAATGAATAATAAAACAACTACAGTAACAATACAATAGGAATAGCAGTAACAATATATAACAGTAGACAAAAGTTTAGATATAAAGCTTAGCGAAATAACAATTTACATTTAACTTGTGACAATCCAAAATAAATACACAAAGATCGAAATAAAAAAAGAAAAGAAAAGAAACATAGAAAAAAAATACATTTTTTTTATTTTGAATTTTTCATTTCTTTTTCTCTATCTCTCTCTCTCTCTCTCTCTCTCTCTCTTGCAATTTTCATAGACAACGCCCCCAATCCAACTATATAAGCTTCTCCCCTTCCCCTCCTTTCCACTAGTTTGTAACCATTTAAGTTAACGTATTTAACAAAAGGCCACGCCATTTGCAATGTTTTTGTTGTCGTCTACTATTTGCTGGCGTTGTCATGTTGCATAATCACTAGGGGTTGGTTCAATTCATTTGGTTTTGTTTTGTTTTCATTTGATTTCATTTCATTTGATGATTTGGTTTGGTTTGGTTTACACAGGAAATGAAATATTGCACACAGTAGCAAAAATTCACTCCTTTCAGCACTAACTGCTCCTCTCTAAAATGTTTCGAACGTTCTTACTGTTGCATGAATTTGTTGCACACCCACACCCAATACCCTTAGCTCAATTTTCTACTCTTATAGTCTTATACAATATAAATGCTGCTTACTTGACAATTTATATATATATATATATGTATATAAACATTAATACCGGTCTGATTTGTTTGTTTGTATATGTTGATTTGCCTTATGTGATTTTCAAATAACAACATTTTCACAATAAACAGTAAGACAAACAAACAAACAAACAAATAAACAAAAGCAACACACATATATAAGATAAACAAATTGATGCGTCACAATATTTTGGCATCGACTGTAGCACAGGCAACGCTCGTTGAAGCAAAGAGCTTTGCCAGAAGCTCGCATAAGCTTTTGCCAGTGACACTGACTGTACAGGATTTTTTTTTTATGAACAGCGCTTTCAGTTGTCACATGCACAACAATAGCTTTCGCATATATCTAAAAGCTAACCGCTTTCAACCGGTTTCGATCAAAATGAATTTTTTTTTTTTGCTAACAGAGCGCAGGCGCTTCAAAGTCAAAGCGCAAATGCATTTCTGGTAGTAGTTGCTCTTCGCTTATGGCTTTTGGCTCTTGGCTGTTGCAACTTAATGACTGAAAGCTTTTTTTTTTTATATTTCAAATTGTTTCGTTGATTGTCTTTGTAGACAGTTGACAAGCAAATAAAATAAAATATAATAAAAAGAAAGCAAAATGAGAGCAGATGAGTTGAGTTGAGTTGAGTTGAGTTGAGATGAGATGAGATGAAAGACAAACATTAGCAATCTAAATCAACGACATCCGGGCGGGCAGACTGATGAGTGAGAAATTCTAGATAACTAAATGAGGCATCTCTTAATCATTATATCAGCTCTCAATAGGTTGCCTAATTGAACATTTGCCAAAAGAATATTATTTTTAATTAAATTAGCAAAAAGGAAAAAATATTATTATTAAATATGTGTAGAAAAGGGGGGAGGGCAAAGTTCAGTTCAATTCGAAACACTTGCGAATGCTGCGGGTACTGCTGCTGCACCCCGATTTAACTGTTCTACACATTCTTCTTTCTTACCCCTACTTATACTACTCTATACTTGCGTGTGTGTGTGTATGTGTATGGCATCATAAACTAACTTTGACTAAGAAGCTGAATCATTTAATAATTCGTTTTTGCTTCCCGCATGAGGGATAAACCAATTAAGCAGCAGCTAAGTGAATGAATGAGACATTGCAAATAACCAAAAACTCACCACTTTTTCCTCATTCTTTATATCCCTTACTGCTGTCCCCTTTTTAGTTTTATTTTCTCCCTCTTATTTTAGATATATATATATATATATATATATATATATATATATATATATTTTTGTGTAATACTTAAACAAATTGTGTTTTCCATTCAATTTCCCTCATCGCATTTACTCACGTAGTAAATGCGGCATGTCAATGTCGTTGGCCAATTTCCTTTACCAAAAAAAGACACATTTCGCATTTAAGCCATGCGCATTTAGCCTGGCCAACTAGTCAAACTACTGGCTAACCGTTTATTGTCTGCAATCGTTTTGTCTTTGAATTGCAACATGATTTTTAAAAACTTTTTATATTTTGTTTTTCTTTCAATTTGAATGCAATTAAAACAACAACAATAACAATAACAACAATAACAACAATTATTGCAACACATATATAAATAGTAAAGCATAAAGCAGTTAACAGCATGGATTATTGTTTAAGGAGAGAGGGGTGGGTGTGCGACCATCTGGCATTAAGTTGAAATTGCAATAAGCCATTGAATTTGGCTGCAATTGGTGGAAGGCTTTCGCTTTCATTTGACTTGTTGTCTACGTATCTCGTCTCCACCGTCCGCTCTCAGTCTTTCCTTTTTTTTTTTTGACTGTCTTTCTTTATTTCTTTCTTTGTTTCGTTACTTTGTTTCTTTCCTTTCCATTTTCGCTATCTAGATGTCTGGCTATGTGCGCCTGTCTTTCTATTTAGCTGTCTTTCTATCTGTCGGTTTGTTTGCCTGTTGCCTGTATGTTTGTTTGTTGCCAAGAGCAAACACATCTATGAGTTTGTATTAGACCATTTTTTACTACATTACCCCCCCCCCCCATCCTTCCCCTCTTTAACTTATCTTATCCTCTCTGCCAACAGCAGAGATCTTTGTAGGCAACAACTTGGCAAACTGCAATTTCGAATCACTCTCTACTAACTGTTATTGCTTATCAGCTGACCAACTCACTGGCCTAATCTACCTCACTCTATCTCTCTCTCTCTCTCTTTCTCAGTCTGTCTTTGTCAGTTTTGGCAAACTCTCTTACTATCTTACTCTATTGCTGCTCCGTCTTCAGTTGGCTTTGTGTTGCGATTTGCAAAAATTTTGCCTCCATTCACCGTTCGCATATCAAAGTTAACAGTTAACGGTTTTTGCCACTTTGCGCGTCGCCAACTACTACAAAAAAAAAAAAGAAACGCGTCGCTATAAAACATATAGAAATAGATTCTACACCCGCCACTAAATATAATATATATATATAAAGTATAGCATATCCTTGCATAAGCCTCAAGGATATACATATACTTTTTGTTATGTGTTGTGTTCGAATCTATATAATATAATAGATATATATAGTTTATATATATAGTTTCTTCATTACAAACTGTATATCCTTGCTGTGCAGGACTATCACGTTTATCGCTGTCTGCTGTTGTCCAACAGTTAAAAAGCAAAGCAGAGGCGTTGGGCGGTGGGCGGTTTATTTGTGTAGGAGTTTTTTTTTTTTTATATATATATAATGAAATCAGTTTTTCAATTGTGTCGACTTAATTCGATTTGTGCTGGGCTTTCAAGTGCCGACGAGGACACTGCTTGACTCTTGAGTGTTATTCTTTGTGTGTGTGTGTGTGTGTGTGTGTGTGTATGTGTGTATCTGACACCAATGTTGTACACACTTGAGTTAATTGATTAGCTGGCTACCAACAGACAAGCAATAAGTCAAACCCCCCCACCTACCCCCCACCTCTTATAGTTACACCGTCCTATGATTATATCAGCAAAAACAAGAACATAAAAGAAAACTGCAAAACAATACTTAAGTGCTTCGGGTGGAGCTGTGGGCGTTGTCGTCCAGGTGACGTACCAAAGACTACAATCTGTTCCAGAATTAAGTCAAAATATATAGGGCTTATCTCTTTATGAGGCTATTCCATAACTCATAAAAGAATCTCTTCTATTTTTTTTGCTTTTAATATGCCACAAATCACAGTGCTTAGATCAAACATAAGTCAAACATGAGCTGAAAGGCGGGAGGAGGGTGCAAAGGAAGCAGCAAAGGACATAAAACATTGCTTATAAAGTAAACAGCAGTCAGTTGCTATGGAGCAGCAGCTGTTGTGTGATAAGATCTTAACTATTATATCATATAAAGAAAGCTTTCTTTGACCTAACCTAACTTTTAAGTACAAATAATTCAGATTTAGTTTCAGATTCTTTGGCATTATTTGCCTCAAACTAAAATCCAATAAACAGCTTTAGTTTAACTACTTTCCCTTGTTATCTTATCGGACTTTAGTTGTGCTATATAATATAGACCCTTATATATATATATATATATATATATATATAATTACTATATAATATTGGCGCAATGAAAAGTTATAAATTGTTAATTATATTAACTGCAGTTGCTGTTATTCAGTGCAAGTAGCTCACCTGCTGCTGGCTGGGAGGGGGGAAGAGTGGGCTTTAGTCATTGGGGAGTTGGAACTGAAGTTGTTGTTGCTGTTGCTGTTGCTGTTGTGTTTGGAGCTACAGCAATTAGTCACACCCACTAAAGGAGGCTGAGTAATGAAATTAGGCAAACAAACAAACAAATGAAATAAATGAAAAAGAAAAAAAAGAAAACAACTACAACAGAATAAATAAATAATGCAGAGAAAGAAAAAAATGGGGGAAAATGAAATTGCGCAAAATAATGTGGCACAGACATGCAATGTGCCACAGCAGCAGCAACAGTAACTACTGTTCCTATAGTCTCTGCCCCACTGTCTGTAGCCCTGTCTGCTTTTCTATTTAACTGTCTGGCTGTCTCATTGTCTGTCTGCCCGTCCGTACGTCCGTCTCTGGCTGCATGTCGCTGCACAGAGGCGTGAAATGTAACTCAACGTTGTTTTGCTGCGTTTCGGTTGCACGTGTAAATTTATTTATTTATTTTTTTTTTTTTTTCGGGGGGGGGGGTTTGCTGCAGGCTGGCCGTGATTTGAGTATTCAAGTTTTATGCTATGCTTCTCTATCTCTGTCTCTCTCTCTATTTGTCACTCTCTCGTTCGTTTAGTCTCTCTTTGTCTGTTGCCATCTATATGTATTGCCACATGCCACATGGCACATGGCACATGGCACACGCCACACTTGAGGCGCCGCACAAGTACCGTCAGTCATGCCATTAGCAGTCCTCATTTCACACTCGAGCCGTCACTTCAAGTTGACTTGACCGTCAGCCCAAACGATCAACCAACCAACCAACGAACCAACCAACCGCCCACCCGGCCCTTTTTTTTTTGTAGGCTTTTTAGGCGCAACAATTTTCAGCTGCCGCGTGTCATAAATTTTATCGATTCCCGCTATTCCTTTACTTACCCTTATCCCACACCGCCCTCCTCCCGTCTACAACTGCCGCCTGCTGGTGGTTGTTTCTTGTTTCTTGTTCCTTGTTGTATGCATCAAATAAATATATCCTTCCGCATTATATTGCGCTCTCATCCGGCAACAGTTTTTTTTATAGCTCCTTTGCGTTTGCTTCAGCAACAGCCGGCGCCTTAAGCTATGCAATACTTTTTGTATACCCTTTAAACACTTTAATTATAATCCTTGATCTTTACTCAACTCGATCAGACAGTTAGAGTAGATCAAATAAAAAGTCCTTTATATATAGCATAGGCTGCAGTATTAGCAAGTTTTTTCTTTAAGGATATTTCAGATCTGGTTGGATATATACAGCAGAAGAGTATGTGGCAGACATGTTGCAACTTCATTTATAGCGTCGCCCACTTATGCTTATGTTTTTTTTTTATTATTTTTTTTTTTTTTTGCATTCAACCCTCGCTTGGCAACCCTGCAAATTCGCATGTTACTCTCTTTCGTGCGCGCTCTCCCCCTCGCACTCTCACTTGCTGACTCTCCTTATGCTTCATCTATACTTCTCGTTCTATGTAGCTCTATCTCTTTTATACTGTATACAGCTGAATACTTTGGTCTTTCCGCTGAATTAGTTTTTAACGTTTGCCCTGTTGGGACACTCTGACAGCAACTGGGGCGGCAATGGCAATACTGGTGGGCGCGTCAGTTTCTTTCAAATAGCCGATTTGAGAGACACAAAACGCGCGCGCCAAAAGTAAACGAGCTACAGCTTCAGTAATAGTAAAAACGAATCAAATATCCGAATCCGAAGCCGAATCCCAATCCGAATCCGAACCGAAGTAGCATATACGAACCGTTTTACCCATAAGCAGAAGCAACAGCAGCCACCCTCCCTCTAAGAGCAGCCTGCTGGCAGACCCTGTCAACGAAACAGCCAGGCAGATAGCAAACCAACCATCCAGCCAGCCAGCCAGGCAGGCAGCCAGGCAGCTAGTCAGTCGTCCAGTAGACAGTAGCCCGTTAGCCGAGCAGTCAGCAAGTACTCGCTCAATTTTGTAGCACCAACAGCAGCAGCAGCACCTTTTAGTAGCGCGCGCGCGAGCTCCTTTTTGCTCCTCTTTTTAGTGTAGCCTAGAAACTTGTAGAAGTCTTTTGTAGTATACCTTTGGGCGCGGCAGCAGCAACAGCAGCAGCGTTAAACGTGTCCCCACGCCAACAAATACAACTGAAAAAAAAAAAAAAATATAATAAAGAACTTTTTTTTTTGCAACAAAAAATTAAAAAAAATATAAAAAAAAATCAAAAATCAAAAATACAAAAAAAAAAAAACAAAAGAAAAAAAATTTTGCGTCCGATTCTTTTAGTAGTCAAAAACGCAGAAATATCGACGAACAGACCACCAAAAAGAACTATCGAAAGATATATATAGAATATATATATATATATATATAAATAAGAAAATCAAAGCAAAAGCAATACAATTTAAGTGTGTGTGTGTGTGTGTGTTTGTGTGTGAGTGTACATACATATATATGTGTCAGTTCGAGAAGAAAGGATAACTAAGGATAACGACACAAAGAGCAGCTACATTGTGATTTCATTTTTACCTGCTATCAAATTCGTATCGTAAACCCACGAAAAGTGTATCCCCACTAGTCGGTCAGATACCATTTTTCATTCCATACAACCAACGTTTCATTCCAATTACAATTTCAATTGGAGTTAACTCCAGCCCCGCCCTACTCTACTCCTACAAGAAGGAACCTCAACTCTTTGTGACCAATCTAAGGCCAAATATATATACATATATTTATATATACAATATATATATATAAATATATATATTTACATTCATTTTTTTTGTACTTTATACAAAAAAAAAACTTTTACAACAAATTTACGATTAATACTTTATAACAAACAACAACAACATAAAAAAATGGGTTTGTGCGCCTCCAAGGATAAAAAGGAGAAGGTTATTGAAGGCGATGGCGCCACCAATGCCAATGGGGAGCCCAATGGCACTGCGACAGCCGCTACAACTGAAACTGCTGGCGAGGAAGGGTGTGTATCCAACATATTTTAGAATGTTGCCTGAGATTATTTACAAAAAAAGAAAGAAAAGAATTTATATTATATATATATATATATATATATATATATATATATATATATATATATATATATATATAATATATATATATGTGGAGTATAAGCAGATGGCTTGGCATAGGTCTAATACTATTGTCTGTCTCGGCTGAATAAGTGCGTGTCTTTGTTTGTGTATATATATATATGTGTGTGTGTGTGTATATATATATATAATGCTGACGTCAGTATGCTCAAAACTAAAGTGCCATAAAAATATTATTGCCCCTGGTCTTTTGACCAAAAAAGGACTCTAACATGCCGTGCAGTATCCAGCTAAAACGAGCCGGGTCGAGCAGAGCAGCGCCAGGCCGGGCCGGGCCGAGCCGAGCCGGGAGTTTACTGCTGGCCAGGAGTTGTTGTTGTTGTTGGTATTGACTTTGTTGATGCGCATGTGCGGGTCGAGGGGAGAGTGTGTGCTCAGTGTGCGTATTCAGCGGCAGCCGGCAAAAAATTTGTTGTCAGCCCCGAAGGGCTACCACCACCATAAGCAGCAGCAGCAGCAATAGAAGCAGAAGCATTGATAGTACCAACAACACCACCATCACCATTATTTGAAGAGCAACCACCAAGTAGTTAACCAAAAGATTCAAGAGGGGGAATTTTTAATGGATTGCTCGAAAATTGCACACTCGCGTGTTGTTCTAATGATACCAAAGGTCCAATTGCTAAACCATTGCCGACATTTAGGCGCCACAATTTAGGCTTTTTAACTTCAAAATTGAATCACTTAATGAAGCAGTTTACCATAACTAATAATCATCCATAATGAATTAAAGATGGATAAACATATTAAGTTTGTTCTATTAATTAAATACAACTTTCATAATGTTGTTCCATTTCATTTCATTCTAAATTCTAGTCGATCCTTCGAATGATCTCTATGCAATTATTAAAGACCCTTTCAACTGGGTTTCTTGTTCATACCAATAGAAACGTACATATCCTTAGGAATAGAATATTTTTAAAGTAAGCTTAGGCTATATGATGCAATTGAAAATTATAAGATAAATAAAGAAACCCCGTAAAAGAAAATACATTTACTAATAATTATATTTATTATTTTTCTTTTATTGACATTATAGCAAACAAGACACCATGGTTGACGCTGCTGTTCTCACTAAATTGGAGGAGGGTTTTGCCAAGTTGGCTGCTTCTGACTCGAAGTCCCTGTTGAAGAAGTACCTGACTAAGGAGATCTTCGATAACCTAAAGAACAAGGTTACTCCAACCTTCAAGTCGACCCTTTTGGATGTGATCCAGTCCGGTTTGGAGAATCACGATTCTGGTGTTGGTATCTATGCTCCTGATGCTGAGTCTTACACAGTGTTCGCTGATCTGTTCGATCCCATCATCGAGGATTACCATGGTGGCTTCAAGAAGACCGATAAGCATCCAGCTTCTGAATTTGGTGATGTCAGCACCTTTGGCAATGTTGATCCCACCAACGAGTATGTTATCTCTACTCGTGTTCGTTGCGGTCGCTCCATGCAGGGTTATCCCTTCAACCCTTGCTTGACTGAGGCCCAGTACAAGGAGATGGAAACCAAGGTTAGCAGCACTCTGTCCGGTTTGGAGGGTGAGCTAAAGGGTAAATTCTACCCATTGACTGGTATGGAGAAGGCCGTCCAGCAGCAGCTCATCGATGATCACTTCTTGTTCAAGGAGGGTGATCGTTTCTTGCAGGCTGCCAACGCTTGCCGTTTCTGGCCATCTGGTCGTGGTATCTACCACAACGACAACAAGACCTTCTTGGTCTGGTGCAATGAGGAAGATCATTTGCGCATCATCTCCATGCAGCAGGGTGGTGATCTTGGTGAGATCTACCGTCGTCTGGTTACCGCTGTCAACGAGATTGAGAAGCGTGTGCCATTCAGCCATGATGATCGTCTTGGTTTCTTGACCTTCTGCCCAACCAACTTGGGCACCACCATCCGTGCCTCCGTGCACATCAAGGTACCCAAGCTTGCCTCCAACAAGGCTAAGCTCGAGGAGGTTGCCGGCAAGTACAACCTGCAAGTGCGCGGCACTCGTGGTGAGCACACTGAAGCTGAGGGTGGTGTCTATGATATCTCCAACAAGCGTCGCATGGGTCTCACCGAATACCAGGCCGTCAAGGAGATGTACGATGGCATCACCGAGCTCATCAAGCTCGAGAAGAGCTTGTAAGCTATTTAACTAACACTATGCTCCATTTGGCAGCAACAACAGCCGCCGCCCACCATTAAACCCTAAAATATTTAACCCAAAACAACAACAACAAATACAAAAAAAAACAAAAAACAAAAAATGGAGCCTAATCTATCAATAACCAATCTTTAAGAACCGTTGGTATTCTTCAGCTCGTACGGCTTTGACGTACGGATTGTTTGCTTTAGTTTGTAGTAGGATCTGCGGAGCTGCGGAGCGGCACATAAAGCGTTGTTAACAATGTCCTTCAGCTGTGGTAACCGCCGGCACTCGGCATTTGTCGTCTATTTTGAGAGTCGGGGCTAACCCTACCCAGGGGGGCATTCACCAACCAACCAATATATAGTTGCTGCTGTTGCAACCACCAACACCACCAACACCCAACTGCACCCTACCAACCCACTACAACAACAACTACTATAACAACAAAAGCTAATTCAAAATAAATTTGCTTAAAGAAAAACAACAAAAAAAAGAAAACAAAATAATGTAAAACATTTTTGGCATTTGTGTCAAGCAAAAAACAACCAACAAAAAAAAAAATAAATTTTTTTTTATTTTAAGTCTTAAGTTTATAAAAGAATTAAAATTATAAAAAACAAAACATATCTGTCTTGGTTTATTTTCTCTCACCTGATTCATAATGAGAATAGTATGATATATCCTTTGTAATAAAGCAAGAAAATTTCTAAAAGCGATAGATATTATCGCCTGTAAGTTCAACTAAGATATAACCCAATACACACACATACACCCGTTGTCAACTAATTGACACCATGAACGGTAAAGTTGCTATTTGTGCTGCTGTTCTCGCCAGATTGGAGGAGGGTTTTGCCAAGTTGGCTGCTTCTAAGTCGAAGTCCCTGTTGAAGAAGTACCTGACTGAGGAGGTTTTCTGTAACCTAAAGAACAAGGTTACCCCAACCTTCAAGTCGACCCTTTTGGATGTGATCCAGTCCGGTTTGGAGAATCACGATTCTGGTGTTGGTATCTATGCTCCTGATGCTGAGTCTTACACAGTGTTCGCTGATCTGTTCGATCCCATCATCGAGGATTACCATGGTGGCTTTAAGAAGACCGATAAGCATCCAGCTTCTGAATTTGGCGATGTCAGCAAGTTTGGCAATGTTGATCCCACCAACGAGTATGTTATCTCTACTCGTGTTCGTTGCGGTCGCTCCATGCAGGGTTATCCCTTCAACCCTTGCTTGACTGAGGCCCAGTACAAGGAGATTGAAACCAAGGTTAGCAACACTCTGTCCGGTTTGGAGGGTGAGCTGAAGGGTAAATTCTACCCATTGACTGGTATGGAGAAGGCCGTCCAGCAGCAGCTCATCGATGATCACTTCTTGTTCAAGGAGGGTGATCGTTTCTTGCAGGCTGCCAACGCTTGCCGTTTCTGGCCATCTGGTCGCGGTATCTACCACAACGACAACAAGACCTTCTTGGTCTGGTGCAATGAGGAAGATCATTTGCGCATCATCTCCATGCAGCAGGGTGGTGATCTTGGTGAGATCTACCGTCGTCTGGTTACCGCTGTCAATGAGATTGAGAAGCGTGTGCCATTCAGCCACGATGATCGTCTTGGTTTCTTGACCTTCTGCCCAACCAACTTGGGCACCACTATCCGTGCCTCCGTGCACATCAAGGTACCCAAGCTGGCCTCCAACAAGGCTAAGCTCGAGGAGCTTGCCGCCAACTACAACCTGCAAGTTCGAGGCACTCGTGGTGAGCACACTGAAGCTGAGGGTGGTGTCTATGATATCTCCAACAAGCGTCGCATGGGTCTCACCGAATGCCAGGCCGTCAAGGAGATGTACGATGGCATCACCGAGCTTATCAAGCTCGAGAAGAGCTTGTAAGCTATTTAACTAACCCTATGGTCCATTTGGCAGCAACAACAGCCGCCGACCACTATTAAACCCTAAAATATTTAACCCAAAACAACTACAAACACAAAAAAAAATCCCTCCTGAAAAAAAATGGAGCCTAATCAATCAATAATAATCAATTCAACTACGAGCAACCCAATACACACTTTAATTTTGATTTTTCTCAGTAATAGTTTCATATGGAAATTCCACTCAGAAGACCAAACTCAATCAAACGAAGAGCACCAGTTCGCTTTGATATTATAGAAAAAGTTTTTCAGTTGATGCCAGCAGCGGTCCTTTAAGGATCTCTTTTGCCGCTCAATCGGCATGTTGATTGACATTCTGCATGGATTTCATTTGCGAAACACTTTTTTGTTATCTCTGGAAACAATTCAGGGCTTTAAACATCATCCTCTTAGCTACGTTGCAATAGCTTGGTGTGGCGTATTAGTGTTTTACAGCTCAAGGATTACCTTCAACATGGCAGGTGTGCTACACTTGACACTACCTATGATCTAAGGAAATTTCCGTACCCAAAATTAGTTAAAATTAATTCTTATAATCTTAAATAGCTGCGACTTACAGAAATTTTTGCAAAACAATACAATACAATAATTTTTTTATCAAAATATAATTTGATGTCTCCCCAAAGTCACTCAAAGTCACGCCTTTTACTTAACTTTATAAAAATTATACTAAATGCATGCTGATAAAACAAACTTTGAACCATGGATAAATTTGCAAGGAAATAACTGAAGAAGATATTAAAGTGTACAGATATTAGGTCTCTAATCGAAGAAATTCGAGAAAATTCATACACCAAATATTTGGTGTCAATTAGTTGTCAACGGGTGTTGTCCTGATTAAAAATATATATACTTTAGGGGTCTCCGATAATTATTTCTAACTGTTGCATACTTTTCGATATTTTACCGTTTCTAGCAGCTCGAAATGAATATTAAGGCAAGGCAAAAAGAAGCACGGCTCACAGTGGTCGGGCTTGTATGTGAGAACGGCCATAAATACTTCTAGAGTACAGATCGGGCTGAAATTTTTACTGAAGATTCTTTGCATGCTTTAAAGTATAATATATAATATTTTCTTTCTCATAAAGCCCTTTGGCTTTGCGTCTTTTTATAGAACTTGCCATATTTTTCAGTCAGATCTGTATGATAAGTGATGAAAATACTTTTAAACTTTAATACAGTATATATCGGCTATAAGATGCACAGTTTATATGCAAATATTGTTTAAATGCAAAATTATGTTATTTTAAACATTATGAAACTATTTAGTACTAAATTTAGCCTCATAAATGCAAAAAAAATTGCTTATAAGAAAATATTGTGTATAAACTTTTATTTGTGCATTGGTTCATTTGGAATCAGTTTATACATTTTTTTCCTGCCGCTGCTCTTTGAGATAGAGGAAGACGCACAATTGTTCAAAGGCGACCAAAAAATATTGCCACCACATGCAAACATTGAGATTTTCAAGCAGTACATTGATGCCATCGTTGAGCTTAATGCTCCCCCTGACACCTGCAGTGAGCTTGAAGCTTTTGTCAACCACCTTACTTCTACAATTACTGAAGCGGCACGGCAGGCCACTCCAACTCCACGCCAACCTGGTCCCACGACCGTCAGGACAGCATCAATTTTGAACCCAGAGGCAAGGGATCTGCTTACCCACAAAAGGCGTCTCAGAAGGCAATATATTGCGACAGGTTACCTCGACATAAAACGGCAGTACTCAAGCGTCACAAACAGATTACACCGTCTACTAGCTAATAATCGGCGTGAAAACCTTAATACTCTGCTGGAAGGAACTGGTGCTGATGACAACAGCTACTTCTCGATCTGGAAGCTGACGAGAGGAATTAGACGCCAGGCTTTATCCCAATCGCCTATACTGAATCAGAGTGGCGTCTGGCTCAAAACGGATGGTGATAAAGCTAACGCCTTTGCTCGTCATCTTCGATCAACATTCACGCCCTTCAGTCTAACGGACGATTCTCATCGCGAAAGCATTGCCGCTGAACTTCAAGCACCATCTGCACCGGCCCGACACATGAGGCATACCACCCTGCAAGAAGTCTCTATGTAACTCAAGGCATTGAAATTGAAAAAGACCCCTGGGTACGATGGCATCGACAACCGTGCAGCAAAATCTCTGCCTCGCAAAGGAATCCTTGCTTTGGTAAAAATTTTCAATGCTATGTTTACACTAAGGCACTTTCCTACACAATGGAAGCATGCGCGGATTGTTATGATCCCCAAACCTAATAAACCTCCTGCCCAGATTGACTCCTACCACCCAATAAGCCTGTTGGCAACCTTCTCCAAAATATTCGAACGAATTCTGCTAACTCGACTGATGGAGCTGCCACAAATAAGAGGCCACTTACCGCAACACCAATTTGGCTTCAGGAAATCCCACGGTTGCCCCGAGCAAATTCATCGCCTCGTCAATCAAATAACGCGTGGTTTCGAGCAGAAGCTTTACACAGTCGGCGTCTTTTTGGATGTGAAGCAAGCGTTCGATAAGGTGTGGCACGAAGGCTTGTTATTTAAATTAAAAGACCTGCTCCCCGCTCCCCATTACACGATCCTGAAATCATTTATAACCGACAGGACTTTTGAGGTAGCAATCCGAGATGCTCGATCCAACCCTGAACAGATACATGCAGGGGTTCCTCAGGGAAGTGTGCTCGGTCCCTTCCTGTACACCCTGTATACTGCTGACATGCCACCGCCTGATAACAACGCTGATGAAACCCTCCCGGCTCAGCTCCTTCTGGCTACGTATGCTGATGATACTGCCATGCTGGCGTCTCATCCCACTCTGGAGAATTCTATTAACGCAGTTCAGGAATGGCTCCATTCTATGGAGCAATGGTATGCAAAATGGAACATCGCTATAAACTCCGCTAAATCAGCATGCGCCACGTTTTCGCTAAGACGTGGTACCTGCTCCGGGCTCAGCTGCAACGGTGAAGCTATCTTCAACCGCACTGCACACTGCTACCTTGCTGTGCATCTGGACAAAAAGCTGAGTTGGAAAAATCATATTCTAGCGGTGAGAGCTAAAACAACAATTAAAATGAAAAAGCTGGATTGGCTACTCAGCTCTAAAAAGCTGCAAGTTGCTACCAAGTCGCTAATTATAAAAACAATTTTAACACCGACTTGGTCATACACCATTCAAGTTTGGGGCACTGCTTGCAGAAGCCTACTTAATAGGCTCAGGGTACTTCAGTCTAAAGCTGCAAGAACTGCTTCTGGGCTTCCCTGGTACGTCACCAATCGAGTAATCGAAAAAGACCTGAAGCTGGTGTTTATCGGAGACCAGATCAACCATCATAGCAGCCGTTATGCCGAAAGACTTTTGGCTCACCCGAATCCATTGGCGAATCAACTGACCGAGCCTCTACCCCATTGTCGTCTGATGAGAGTTCATCCAAGCGATTTGCCTTTGCGAACTTTTAGTTAAATTTTTCCAACATTTGTAAATAATTTCTTTATTTTTTTTTCTTTAGTTTTAGGGAAACTATTGTTTCCAAAAAATACTTGTTACCCCCCGTTAGGTTAAGCTCAAATTCTCTGAGCGCGTCCTAATGAATAAAATATATATATTAAAAAAAAAAAAAAAAACATTTTTTTATTGGTTTTAAACAAATTATAAGTATTAGGATAACAATATTAAAATTTTTGATCTAATTTTATATTTAACAATCTGTTTAATATTCTGGTTTTTTTTTATTTATAGCTGACGAACAGCATATAATATAAATTTAAGTAAACTTCTAAACCTGTGGTTATTTTATAATAATCATTTAAATACAACGTATTTGCATATAACTCATGATTGCTTAAAAGGAAATATCGAAAGGAAATATGCAAGAAATAATCTGCATTATAGGTGTTGCATATACCGGTATATACTGTATCTTTAAAAATTCTTCACCAACTATAACCTTTTATACCTTTCTGGTCTCGGAAGGATCAGTACTAACTTATGGCATCAAAAATTAACAAAGAAACAAAAATAAATTTTTGTCAAGGGATAAACTGCAAAAATTGCAAAAATTTTTAATGACTCAGATTTTAATAAAACCTTTCCAGTTCCGATCTGTAGAAACAAAAATTCTTACTAAGTTCAACCTAGATATGTGTATTGAGTATTTACAAACATCTATATAAATATTCTTTAAACATTCTCAGTCTATTCCTAACACACAACTTCTTATGCCAAAAACAATCAAAGTACAAAATAAATTAATTATTTTTATTATTTTTTAGCTATATAGTTTTAAAGTTCATTTATAATTTTATAATAAATAAAAATTTTAATATAGGAACTGTTTTTATCTTTAAAGTTAAACTAAATACCGATAAGAATATTGCGATTCCTAATCGATATAGGTGTATTTTTATCGAACGGTTTATTTATCGCTATGCTCAAATTATGCGATGATATTTAAATTGGCGGCAATAAGTATTTTGGTGTAAAAGATTTTTTAGTGCTTAGTTCATAAGTGTATCTAATACAAAATAAATCCCATAACAGACCTCTAATAATGCATATAAATGCTCAAAAAATAATGTTAGCCATTTATTTATAGTCTAATTTTATAAAAATTTCGATAATGGCAAATGAAGGTCATCATAAATTACTATTTCAGTATAAACATTGGTAAAATTACTCTATTTTTTACAAGTTTTGCATTCAGTTTCTATAAGGGCGTTTATTCCATTGTACACTTCCGTCATAAGCTGGTATTCGGTTAATCCCATGCGGCGCTTATTGCTGATATCAAATACATCAACTCTGGCTTTTGAATGCGCCTTTTCGGGGGAGCGAACTATTAGATTATGCTTTTTTAGAATTTCGTCCATATTGGCTTTATTTTTGTATAACGTGGGCAATTTAATGAGCACCGAAATACGAATACCCGTACCCAGGTTGCTCGGGCAGAATGTTATGTTCCCCAAATTTTCATCTCGAACAAATTGCAGTGATCCGCTCAGCGATTCAAAACCAACAATCATACGTTCATAGGCTTTACCTATATCGCCACCTTCCTCCGTAGAAATTATACGAAGGTGATCCTCCTCGTTTACCCAAACTATAAAGCTTTGTGCGCCATTCATATATACGCCACGTCCAAAGGGCCAGAACCGGAGCGCATTGGCACACTCTAAAAATGGATCACCTGGCTTAAACAGCAAATTGTTACATATCAATTCTTGCTGCAATGTTTCATCCATACTAGTAAGCTTAGTGTAAACGCCTTTATGTTCGCCACATAGTGTGCCAAGCGCATTGGTAATAATTCTTTGCAGTTCATTATAATCGCATACTGTCATTTTGGTAGCAAGTGGAAAGTATTTAACTGATAGCGCACAACGCACACGCGTTGATATTATAAATTTTCTTTCAGGATCAAGATCAGGAAAATCTGTACCATAACCAAAACAGGAAGCAGGGTGCTTTGTGGCAATCTTAAAGCCCGGATGGCAGTCCTCTATTATAGGATTAAAAATACCCGCAAATGTTTTGTAAGCCTCCGGATCTGGTGCATATATGCCTATTTCCGAATTTGCGTTACATAGTCCTGAACATATACAGTCCAATAGATTTGATCGATATGACGGCGTTACTGTATCCTTCAAATCATCAAAAAGCTTCTGAGTTAAATGTTTTTTAAGCAAAGAATCTGATTTTTCCGTTTTGAACATACAATAGCCTTGCTGCATTAGATCTAAGATTTCCTTGGGAACTGGGGAACGTGAACTTTTTTTGGTGCTGTAAAGCCTATTTCTAAAAATTTTAAGGGAACCGAGAGTTGTACGCATTTTAAAACCAAAAACTGAAATTTTTATAAAAAAAAAAAAAGAAAAAATTAGAGTAGAAATAGAGTACCTAATGTTCAGAATGCCAAGTGTATATGTTAATGTTTTTAACAATCTGGCAACCTTATCGATGTTTGATTATAAGTGAATGGCACAACTAGACAACAGGTACTGTTCACTACAAAGTTTTTAAAAATGGTTCAAGTTTGGTTTATGGACAACGATGTTGAAAGTGATCAGAGACTGGAACACAAGCGTGATCCACAATTATATATGGACCTATCAGAACTTTTCCAAAGAACTCGAGTCGAGTATTTTAAGGTAATTAAATATATATACGACCTTCACAAATGCCACACACCTTAAGCTTCCCCCCTGTTTGTAGATCGATGCCGATGACTATGAAAATGATAAGCTGCTGAGCAAAGTGCGCAACGAACGTGGTTACAGTTATGAAGATGAGGTTAAAAAACTAGTTAAAATCTTAATCTTATTTTTTTAAAAAGTGATTCTTTTGCGTTAGATTACTTGCTCTGAGCATTGCTTGCCAGACTATATCAATAAATTAAAGTCCTTTTTTACGGAACACTTGCACACTGATGAGGAAATCCGCCTAGTTCTGGATGGCTCTGGCTATTTTGATGTGCGTGAGTAAGTATAAAGTATATATGATGTTTTGCATCAACTTTTGCTAATACAATTGGACATTTTTAATAGCGGTGAAGACAACTGGTTGCGCATTAAGGTGGTGAAGGGGGACATGATTATTATACCAGCGGGCATTTATCATCGTTTTACACTGGATACCAATGTGTGTACATAGTTATTGATTTATTGATATGGATTGCAACAGTTTAAACATTTAATATTTCTTTTTTTGACCCTGTAGAACTACATAAAAGCACGACGTTATTTCATTGGAGAGCCTGTTTGGGCACCATATAATCGACCAGCTGACGACATGGACTGTCGCAAAACCTATTTGCAAAAATTAAGCCCAGCTTAATTTTAATTATTTAAACAAAAATTTGTTTTCGATGAGTTCTTATTGCAATATATTACAAATGCAGATATAAATATTACGTATCTTTAAAGATAAATCTAATACCAATGTGACCATCTTATTAAAATGGAAGAGCCCTAAATGGTCAAAATAAATACCAATAAGCGGTTTAGTAAACTGAACGAAGAAAATAAGTGATATTTCCACGATTTTTTATAAAATTAAAAAAAAGTTAAGGTACCTTAAAGCTGTGAAGTATCTAATTTTAATTACAGTTTTAATAATAAATAATTTTATTTTATATATGTACCAAGTCTGCATTAGATGTTAAAACAGCCGAAATAACATTTCTGAAACTAACATAGTATTGCTAACATTAGCGGCTCCCCATATAACATGCCACGCTAACGGAATATTCCTTTGAGTATCGATACAATCGCGACCTAATAACCATTAGATGCCGCTGGTAATATATCTTGTATTTTTCTTGTAATGCACTTATGGTCACACTACCGCGTTATTTTAAAGTGTGTAGCAACATTTACAAAAACAACATCGAGCGTGTTGGACGTGTGAATCGCTGTCGGAGAATAATTTTTTTTACAGTTACGACTTTATTTGTTTACAAAGCAAGCATTAAATAAATGCTGCACGCGAGTGTTACAGGTGTAATGCAATAAATATATAAATTGCAACGGTTTCACTTAGTCGCGTTCAAATCCATGTATGTACTTGTGTATTTCATTAAACATGCATATATGTTGCTAAGGTTTATAACATATTCCGAATAGTAAACAAGTTAATTGTATATCAATCAATTCTATTAAGCAAAGAAACAAACAAACGTGCAATATAAATAAATATAAAAGCATTTAAACAAAACGCAATTTGTGTGCGTGTAAAAAACCGAATTAAGATATAATATATATATATATTTTTTTTTGGTACGCCATAGAGGGCAGAAGCAGTGCAGTCGGCGACGACGCAACGGAAGGCAGCGTGTTCTGCAAGTGTATTAGTGTTAAAGGCATACGGTGGTCTACACAAGTACATATATATATATATATATATATATATGAGTATATAGCAGATAAATAGGCAAGCATATTTACATACATATGTACACGCGGTTTTGCAAGTAAATAATAGAAGATTAGCAAAACGCAAGTAGCAACAAAGAAAAAGTGAAATTTCTCAACACCGCCAAAGCCAGAAATTATACAATTATTTTTTTTTTGTCTGTGCATGTAAATGCGAGTGTGTGTATTGGTTGAGAGTGTGAGGGTTTTTGGGATATTAGCATAAATTCCAAGAGGCTGGCCGCCGATTTCGACGCAGCAGTGCCCAGAACAACGGCAGCAGCAATAGCACCAACAACAGCAACAAAAGGAGATTAACGGATTTTCCACTCTTTTTGCTCTCTGCACGGTAAGTTTTGTATTCGAATCGTAGCACAAAGCATAGTCATCCCATCATCACGCTGAAATTTTCATTACGTCGAAGAAAAATTCAATATGTATGCCTTGGCGAGCCAGTCAGCCAGCCAGTTCCCCCCGTACTTATCGCATCTGCTGCTTCCCCTATCCAATTTAACCTCAACCGGTCTGCTGCTGCTGCTGCGGCCGGCGTCTGCGTCGCGTGTGCATGTCGTTATACATATGTTTGTATATATATATAAATATATATATATATATATATATTATATGTATATGTATGTGTACGCGTTGAGTTCTTGTACTAGTGTGCGCTTGTCACTCGGCTCGTTAAAAGAGCCTCTGTCGCTGCTTCTACTTCAGCTTCTGGTGCTGCTGTTAACGTTGGCGTTGGCGTCAACGTCGATGTCAGCGGCGTCTTCAACACTCGCGCACATTATTTTGCAAGCTGTTGTTAGCGTAGAGTTTTTTTTTTTTTTTCTATATTGACAATTTTTACAGCTTTTACCGTGTTTTTTGTTTTCTTCTTTTTTTTTTTGTTCCAGTAGGGGCGGCGGGTGGCTTAATGTTAGGCATACGGCAGCAGCGTCGTCGTCGTTGTCGTCGTCTCAGTGACGCCATACTTAGGCGCTTGCTTTTATTATCTGCTGTTACTTTTATTATTATTATTTTTTTCTTTCAGCTTGTAGCTTGGCTATGTTTGGCAACGGGGTTGCCGTTATCTATATATATTTATATATATATATATATATACATATATACATTTGTGGTAGCCATATCTCAGGTTCATGTTTAAATGTGTGCGTATATATGTTTGTAGGGTATTGAGGAGAAGACATTGCGTGTATTGCCGTCATTATGAATGAGCGTACGCTGTGTTCTTGCATATTAAATTGTGTTAATGAACTTTCTTAGCTCACACCATCATACTAACCGCATACACACACACACACACACATATATGTATATACCTTAAAAAAAAGAGTAAAATTTGCCAAAAAATAAAAAAAGCTTTTCGTATGTCCAAAAATAATTAAAAGAAAAAAGAAAAAAAAACTTGTTAAGTTTGTTTTTCCTTTTTACACTTGAAAATTTCGTAAGTGACCCTTTACATACATACACATGCACATACACATACACATACATTCAAAGATATATATACATACATGTACGCATGCACTTGTTCGTTCAGACTCACTCTCTCAAACTATATTTCTCCCCCTACCACCATTCATTCACTCTGTCCCACTCACACTCTTGGTCCCCTCTCTATTACTATCCCTTTCTTGTGCGGCTTACGCAGGCTAGGAGCAGAGCTAACGAACGCATTTGCCAAAAGCACGAAAAGTTGCATGCTCCAAAATACGCACACACACACACACACACACACACACATACAAACATAGAAACATACATGTACATATAACCCAGCTACAAACATACATACATACACACGTACAAATCACCTCACTCGCTCTCTCTTGTTTTTGGCGCTTATTATGCTGCCTGCTCACACATACAAAGAAACTTACACACACACACACACACGCACGCATCAGGCTGTCGTTAGTTTTAAACTTATTTTGGCGTTCTTTATGTGCTTGCATTCTTGCCGTCTCGTCTCGATGACGACCCAGACCCGCATTTTCTAGTCGTTGCGTTTCGTTTCGTTGTGTGTATCGGTATCGGTATCGCTTGCTATACATACACACATATATATATATATATATATATATATACATACATCAACTTGTGTTTGTGAGTTAGTTTTTGGCTATTGTATTGGGGTGGGACAAATCAGGGGCTGCAAACTAAAAAGTTCGTCATTTTGTTTGTGCAACTGGAGCACCTGTTTACCTATACATAACATGCACACACACACACACACACACACGAACAGATATATATATATATATACTAATATATACATTTTTATATCAATATCTACATATATACACTTACTAATACATAAACCACTCTAAACTTAATATACCCCAAACTATGTCCATCTTCAATCAAAGAATTTTCCATTTATGCTTTTTCTCATTTAGATTACAACAATAATTCCTTTGATCTAAAACTTTTCTGAGGTTTTTAAAAACTGTTAACTGTTATCCGCTTTATAAACGTTATATTTTGGGTGTTACTTGAATTGAAATAGGTTAGACAGACGTTGGAGTTTGCGGTGTCCCAAAATTTTCATTCCTGGTATAGGCTAAAATTTCTAACTCCTACATATACGAGAGTATCCAGCATAGTTTTACCCACAACTCATATGATTTCTATTTTGTTTGTTGCAAATGTATACGAATTGTCGAAATACCAAGAACACACACATACACACACATATATATATATATATATATATAGATATATAACTACATAAATACCAATGTATCTTTATATATATATATATATATACATGCACTTAAAACGATAACTCTCGTAAGCACACATACACCAATGCACGCACATTGACGAACTCTCTATGTACAGAAGCTTACAACACAGCAACAAACGCAACAACAACAACAACAAGAAAACTCAAAATGCAGTTTAAAGCGCAACTAAAACTAAACAGAGAACATCATCGGTTTCTGGTAAAGAGGGTTGGGGGCTGTTTGGTAGGGGGTTTTGTTCTCAAGTGGGGTGGGGGAGATTTTAGTGAACTTTGTATATATATACTTTGTATGTATATATATATATATATACACGTATGTGCCTAGTATATGTGTATGTATGTATGTGTGTGTGTGTTTGTTTGTATGTATGTATGTATTTTCTATGAGTGTTGAGAGGAATTTATATCAAAAGTACAGTCGCTTAGAGCTATTATTGTATTGCATAGTTTCAAATACATACATATTATGTATTTATGTGGGTGTGAGTATATCTGTGTATGTTTGTGCATATAAATTGCATGTTCATGCTTCAATAGTTGCATGCAGCGATGCTTTGTTAAGTTACTTACAAATATATATATATATATATATAATATATATAAAGATATATAAAGATATATCGCAAAGCCTAAGTTACTGCAATGGGCTACAAACATTGTTGACATCTAACAGTAGCGGCAACAATAAGTAAAATATACAAAAAGAAAAGAAAAACAACAAAAATCATTGCGATCCATTAAAAGATTTCGATCTTATGCAAGAGAATGGCAAAAAAAAAATAGGAATAGTATATGTACAGAATGAGAGCAATTTAAGAAAAAGAAAGAAAAAAAAATGTAAATGAGAGCATGTTTCAGTCAACTTAAAGCTTTGATAGTTACGCTCTCCCACATACACATATACATACGCATACGCATACGCATGACGTTGTGTCTGCGTATGTGTGTATGCTTTGCTTAGACTCCCTGTCGACTGAGTAGCAAGTTACATTTTTGCTTTCTGTGTGTTTGGCGCGTTTGTCTTTCAACAACTCGATGACCGCAATATTTCATTGTAAATATATACGTTTGCTATGTTATCGATAACAAGTGTCAAGTGCGGGAAATTTAAATAATAGGCAATTCGATTCGATTGTGTTGATCATTGATCCGATAAGCTGTAGTCAGGCCATAGAAAAGAAAAGAAGCGTATGCAAATTCTAAGATGGAAGGGTCAGTGTTGTTTTTCTTGTTTTTCTTTTACTTTTATTTTTTATTTTTTGTCAGTGTTCGTAGCTGTTGCAAAAAAAAAACACTTTTTAAACTCTCTTTTATTTGCACTCGCTCGCAGTCTGCCGCTTTTTCACTTTTTTTTTGTCTCTTCCTTCATGCAAACCTGCTGTGTTTCATTGTTGTTTTATGGCTTTGGTTTGGTTTTGTTTTGCTTTCCTTTTTGTATTTTTTTTTTTGTTTGTTTTTTTTTCTGTTTTTTTTTCCTTTTTTTGCTTCGCTTAACTCTGGCGAAGGCGAAGCCAAGCCTTGTCGCCGAAACGCTATATGTGAAAGCAAGTCGACATGATGAGTGGCTGGTGGTGGAAACAGGGTTGGCGGTCGGGTGTTTGGCTGCTGTCGCGTGTTTAAAAAGAAAAGAAAAAGAAGCAAAAAAAAAAAAAAATAAAATAAATAAAATCGATTAAAAGATAACCTTTAATTTTTGTGCATATGATAATGTAAATTACTATAAAAAATATATAAGAAGAAAAACGAATGGAAAATAAAAAGAGATGGGGGGAAAAAGATGGAAATAATAAGAAAATATATATGAAAAATTAATGAAAATTAAGATTAACTTTCGATCGATTTTTCTAATAAGAAGGCTACTCCACTCCACTCGAATCCTCTCCTCTCTACTCCAATAAGAAATTGGTTGAATAAAAGGGAAGGGCTACGGTTTTGTCTGTTAAAACAAGCTGTAGCCCTGTAGTCTGTGTTTACGCTGCTGACGTCGCTGCTTATGTACTATGGAAAGTTTTCGGCAGTAGCTAAAAACAACTAAACCCAGGCGGCAATGGTGCTGCATTAGGCCGTGTGGGTGGGGGTTAAATAGTAGAAAATGGATAGGGATGTAGATGGGATTGGGATTGGGACTGGGGCTTGGGATTGAATTGGGCGGGAGTTGTAGTTGTTTTTCGCTGTGGGTGGACTATGGGCTATGGGTTTTGATCCCAGGGGTAGTTGTTATTGCTGTTGACGCTGTTGTTGCTTTTGTTGCTGTTGTTGTTTATGTATTGGGTAACATTGCGGCGCTAGTTGAAATGCAGACGCTTTGCATTGTTGTGTAGTGGGTGGGATCTGTGGCTGTAAAGTGTCCCGAAACATGGCTATACACACAGACGCGTGTTTACCCATAGCCACCCACACAGCACAGACCCACACACACACACATACATACATATATATATACATATATATATATATATATATATATATACGCAGAGAGCGAGAGAGACAGTGAGAATGATAGAGAAGAAGAAGAAGTCTGTCCAGGGTACAGCTGTGTACATGTGTACATAAAACTGCCTTACACCCACACATACACACACACCCACACAAACACACACACACACATACAAATAGATATATTCGCATGCAAAAGCGGATACAGATAGAGATACATATACAAAACAGCAAAATTGAAGAGGGTGAGCGGAGTATGGGTGCGAGTGGGTGAAGATGTGAGCCGTGTAGTGGAGCGGGAGAGGTGGGGGAGCTAAAGGATGTTGGGTGGATTGGTTGGTTGGTTGCTTGGTTGCTTGGTTTCGTTTGGCTGGTGTAGCGAGCTGCTGTCGCTTCCTTCCTCCGTATAGTTCAAGTATGCATATAATATCCGGGACTCGTTCGTCGGTGCCGAAAACGAAGCATCTGCAAAAAGGGAGTTGCATGGGCAGCTGCGGAATGAAACTGAATAGGGGTAGTGTTGGATGGACGGAGGGGGGGGGTGTATTTTTTGGTGTGGCAACAGCATCCGATGAGAGGCCTACGGCAACTGCGACGCGGACAACGTTTGCTGCAGGTGGTGGCATGAGTTGGCATGGTTGGGTGGGTCTCCATGTGTATGCTTGAGTGGATTCTGTTTCTGGATATGGGCGGGTGGATGCATGGGCGTATAGATGGGCGGTGAGTGGATGTGTCGGTCGGTCGCTGGTCGTTCTCAACGACGACATCGTCATCGTCGTCGTCGTCGTCGTCGTCATCGTCATCGTCGTCCCTTTTTGCTTTTTGGAGTGGCACAAATGTGTCGCGAGTAAATGGAGGGAGGTAACAACAACAACAACAACAACCACAACAACAACAACAACCACAACAACAACTGGCAGTGTTAGAACAAGAAGAAGAAATCATCTAGCCCAGTGGGTGAAAGCTTTCTATGTAACCAACCATTCAATGGAGGTACTACCTCTAGCCGCCTGGCCACAGGCCATATTTAGTGTATATGCCTCGGTGTGCGTGTGAGTGTATACATACATACAAATATATATACGTATATGTATGTGTATGTGTGTGCAATAGTTGCGTAATCTATGCGATGATATGCTATTGCTTGTATCGTCTACGTGCGTATGTATATATATATATATATATATGTGTGTGTGTGTGTGTGTGTGTGTGTGTGTGTGTGTGTATGTATGCTTGAACTACAACCCGTGGGCGGTCATAACGGTTGGATAGACAGCCACGGGTTGGACCCTCGGATCAGGGCCTGTACCTGTGCCTGGGCCAGGCTCTCCTATTTGGGTTTGTTTTTGTTGTACAGTTAGAAGTTTGGTTGGCTTAGAAACACTCCAACAACAACAATGATAACAACAGCAACAACCACAACAAAAGCAATAGGAATTGCAACTACAACAAAAATGCAAATTTCGCATTGTAATGCAACGGAATACGATATTTGTTGCTGCACTTTTGTTAACCATATTGATATATATATATATATAACTGTATATATATATATATATATGTATATATATAAATGTATATAAATCTCTGTATGTACTTATATAATAAAAGAGACAGAGAGACAGAGACAGAGACAGAGAGAGAGAGAGATAGAGTTGCTTAAATGAAAATGATGGAAAGCAGCTTACCTTCGATTCCATTGCAAAGTTTAATCAAAATTTGAACTTCTACAACTTTCTCTTTGGAGCTTTGAAGCTATAGAGCTGCAGCTTCAACTCAATTAAAGGATTCTACAGGATGTTCATCCTGTCTAGCTAAAACTATGATACTTTTAAGTTTAGCGACTGAAACTGGAAATGTTGATGAATGCATAAAGATGGAAAAACTTTCATAATAACAAATTCTCTTTGACTAACTTTAGATATATCTAGATAATGCATACATACATACATATATACATATATATCATGTTTATATATATATATATATATATATATATCTTGCTTTATATGTAATATGATATTGGCTTTAGTCCTTGGCTAACTTTTGGCAGGAAATTAGTTTTAGATACAATTCCGCTACTAGTTGGCCATTGGTAATACCAAAATTTTAATGAATACATCCATCACACACAAACACACACACACACACACACACACACACACACACACACATACACACAGAGCTGGATAGACACAGGCAAATAGCAACAGTACAATTAGTTAGAGAAGAGCATAGAGAATGGGCAACGGCGACAACGAAAGACATAGAGATAGAGAGAGAGAGAGAGAGAGAGTAAGAGTATGAGATTGAATGAGCAAGAGTGTATTGTAGATAGATAGAAAGAGTGATGGTGGGACAAAGAGAGAGAGAGAGAGAGAGAGAGAGTGAGTGAGTGAGTGAGTGTGTGTGATAAAGGGTGAGTGAGAGAGGGAGAGGCAGAGGGAAAGAGAACAAGTACAATTCAAATATTCGACATATGCGGCGAGTATTAATTATGAAATAGCTTCGACTAACTACACTAAAACACATGCAACTATGGAATGCAAACGCAACTGTACCTGCAACTGAATGTTTAGCATTTATGTTAAAGTGGGTGGAGTGCAAATAGGGTGGAGGTGGAGTTGCCACTTGTTCGTGGACGAAAGAGTGTTGGTTAAATGGAGTTGGTGGAGGGGGTGTGTGTGTGTGTGTGTGTGTGTGTGTGACGTTACGTTTACCGTTAGCTGGATATAGAATTGCATGCGTATATATGCATGCATGTGTGTGTGTGTGTGTGTGTAAGTATGTTTTTGCAACTGCGCTTCGATTTTGCGCGTTTGACAATAATGTGGACATGTGTCTTAACATTGCCTAATCTATATATATATATATATATATATATATATATCGATGTGTAGATTTATATATATACATATATATATATAATATATATATACATAATAGAGGAATGCATACAGCAGGTAACTGTAAACCCTTTGCTATCGTAAGCAATACCACCCAACCACCCACAGACAGAGGAGCAGCCCAGTCCAAGTTGTTATTGATGTGTGTCCCTGCTTTATCTTCAACTCCTCCTTCTCCTACTCCACCTCCTTCACCACCTCATGCTTTCCCATCTTATTTTCTTCTCTTTTTTTTTTTTTTTTTTTTTTTTTTTGTTTCTTTCTTCTCCGCCCGAAGCTGCCACTGAAGAGAGCTGCCTGCATAAAATATTTCTAGATACACATTTTTGTTAGGGCAAAAGGCAAAATGAAAAAATAAAAAATAAAAAAAAAAAAGAAAATAAGTAGAAGAGGCAGGAGAGAAGAAGAAGAAGAAGAGGAAAAAAACGTTACCCAACAGCGGGCAACAAACATACATAGACATACCTACAAACAAATGTTTATATGTATTGGCGTGTATGTGTGTGTGTGTGTGTGTGTGTATAGGTGTTGTGGGGAAGGGGTGCAGTGCGGTGCGGGTACTACATCAAGTCCATTCAAACAACAAACACACTAAAAGGCAGCGCTTTCTGTTGCTGTTTTTGCTGCTTCTTTAAAGGCTATTTTAAAGTTTACCCCAACCCCCTCCACACCCCACCCCCATTTACAAGAAGGTTTTCAATTGGGTACCTACAACAGTAAGTACACACACACACACACACACACACACATATATACATATATAGATATATGTGTGTGTGTGTGTATGTATGCATTAAAAGTATTATAGTAAAAGTTTTGGCTGCCTTATTGAAGTAACTTGACGAAGCTTTTGCTGGTTGCCGCTTTGGTGTGAAGAAGGAAGAGACGACCTAAACCTGTACAGCTGTTAAATAAGTAACAAAATAAATAAATCTTATATATTGTATATATATCTAATATATTTTATTTATATTTTACTTTGATATTTATTTATATATATATATGTATATATTCACATATTAAACCTAAATAAAGAACAAAACACAAATTCTTAGCGTTGCCACTTTTTCTGCATAAAATTATAATTGCTCATTCTCATATTGCATTTGGTTTTCGTTTGGTGTTTTATTTTCTTCTTTATTTTTTCATAATTATTTATGTAGTTATATATTTTTTTTGTGTTTTTCTTTAATTGCTCTTTGTATGCAAAATACATACAAACAAACACACACACACACACACACACACACACACACTCGCAACACCTACATAAATATAATATAATATTTAACAAAAATTTGCACACGTGTATGCACGGCATATATCTTTGCTACTCACACCTACATTTTGATGGCGAAAGAAGGGGTCTCTCTCTCTCTTATTCTTTTCTTTTGCTTATTTTCACTGTCTCCCTCTCTCGCTCGCTCGCTCGCTCTTTTTTTCACTTTAGAGTCTGCTAATTTATGCACACTGCTCGATTTTGTGTCTGTGCAAAAGTTTTTTTTGATTGCCCATTTTCATACTCGATTCAATATTTTATTCGCATTGTATGTGCCTAAATTTGTATCTGCCTGTATGTATGTGTGTGTGTGTGTGTGTGTGTGTGTAGTGTGTGTGTAGATATGTATTTGCTCTTATTTTAAAGCGAGAAATTTAATTTTTACACCAAATTTGTTTTGTGTGTATGTTTTTTTTTTTATGTCTTTCTTTCTTTTCCTTTTCCTTTTATTTTCTTTTTTTTTTTTTTTTTTTTTTTTTGGCATTGCCGCTGCAGACGCCTAGCCAAAGTTAATGCGAAAACGGCAGAAGTAACGGCAGAGGCTGCTCAATTTCATTAAAGTTGATTTTTTCTTTTTCTTTGCGTTTTCTCTTGCCTCCTCAGTCATTCGCTTGTGCGCTCTCTCTCTCTCACTGTCTGACTCGCTCGCTCTCTCTCTCTCTCTCTCCTATTTGAACATTTGAGGTTTTTTTTTCTGCTTGAGGCAATTGACCGTTTAAATGACTCTCTGCCGTTGTTGTTGTTGTTGTTGTTGTTTTAGATGCTGTTGCTATCGTTAGTGTTGTTGTTGTTGTTGTTGTTGTTGCTGCTGCTGCTGTTGACGTATTTGTTGATAGCACGTTAAAAATTTTATTATTTGGTTTTACTTTTTATTCAAAAAGTACATTTCAGTCAAAGCTAAAAAACAAAAAACAAACCCTTTTTTACCTTTATGCGGCGAGTAGCTACATAGCGGAACAGCGTTGCCACCTTATAGCGTAGACAAGTTTAAAGTAGGAATATTGCCATGTAGTTGTTGTTGTTGTTGTTGTTGTTGCTGTTGTTGCTGTTGCTGCTGTTGTTGCTGTTGCTGCTGTTGCTGCTTTTGGTTTTTGCTTTTGCTCTTGTTACTTCCTTGTTTGTTGTGTATGCCCCGTTGTTCTGCTATCCTTGTTCATGTATGTGTGTGTTTGTGCTTCTGTATATGCATGTATGTCAATTTGTATATGTATGTGTCTATGTACGTACGTGCTTCTTATATATATACTTATGTAACCGCGTCGCGGCTCGTACGCCTGACAGCAAAGAATGCGCAAGAAAGCAAAGCAGGCGGCAGTCAACGACAGGCCCATGTACATATACACACATATATGTACATATAAATATGTATGTGTATGTGTGTAATGAATAGCACTGCATATATATATATGTATATATGTAATAATATTAATAAGTTTAGCAAACGTTGCACTTAAAATTATTTTTTGCATTGATCTCTTTTTATTTAATTCTTTATATATATACGTACATATCTATATATATGTATATATATATATATATATATATATTTTTATTTTTATTTTTTCTGGTAAATTTTCATGGTCGTTAGCTAATTGTGATTATCATTGTATGTGTACAACAACACCAACAGCAGCAACAACAACAACAACAACAACATTATTATTGGCAATGTCAATTTACTCAATATGTGATCTTCCTCTTTTTCTGACAATTTCACGCAAAACAAAAGCAGCAACAGAAACAAAAAACAAAAAAAAAAGTGGCAAAGCTGCTTTTAGTTGTTGTTTTCTTTTTGGCTTACCTTTTTTTTTTTACCTGTTTACTTTGGCATCTCGCTCGCACACACAGCAAACTCTTCCCATTATACACAGATACCTTCTCGCATGCAGACATACATATGTATGTACACACATACATATATATATACATAGATAGAAACGCACACATAAGTAAAACACACGCGCGCTGGTTACACGTCATTAAGTGCAAAATAAGAACAGCGCATAAAACAAAATAAAAACACAATAAACTAATAGTTGGTGTTGCTCTTTTCTTTGTTTTATTTTTTTTCTACTTTTTTTTTTCTTTTCTGTATATAAATAATATTTTTTTCAGTTTCATTTCTACTGGTAAGTTTTTTTTTTTTTTTGCTCAGCAGCTGTGGTAGAAAGCATTGCAGCAGTACCGCTACAATTTGTGTGCGTTCTCTTTCTATGTATGTCCGTATGTATGTGTGTATGTGTGTATAGTATCTAGCAGCTAGAATTGTCTATAGAACAACACTTGGAACTATATTCATATCTAAATATGCACACACATTATAGTAAAACAATGAAAAGTAGTAAATCCTTATAAAGTGATTCATATGCGAGTCCCAACGATTATAATAAGAGCAGCAGAGGCAGCAGTGACAGAGGCAGCAACAGAGGCAGCAACAGCGGCAGCAGCAGAGCCAGCGATAGCTTTAAAAAGCAGCTGTTTGAATAATCATATATACATATACATACATACTTATATATATATATATATATATGTATACAAATGTATAAAGTATTGCACATATGTATTTCTATATAATATATATATATATATATATATATGTAGCAATCTCTATATATATATATATATCTGTTTGTATATGTTGTCGCGCTTATCAGGCAGTCAGTCAGTCAGTCAGTAAATTATAGCGTTAGAATAAAATGTTTTCTCTTTTTCGGTTTTAAATTTTATTTTTTTCTTGCTGTTATTTATTATACATATACGCTTTGCATACATACACATACATATGTATGTACAGTGCACATAAGTTAAGACATTAAAAAAAAAAAAATCATGCACTTAATAATGAAAAAAAAAAAAATAAAAATAAAATAAAATAAAATAAATAAATAAAACGCGTGCAAAATTATTACAGGTGAATAAGCATGTGTACAATAACACACACTTACACACATACAAGTACACATTCTTTCGTTCGCTCTCTTTAACTTACACACAAGCGCGCACACACACACACACACGCACAGAGCTTATTCATTATTGTTTTTGTTGTTAACTTCAAGGGTAGAAGAACAAAAATATCTGAACAAATAATAATAATAATAATAATAATAGCTTAGTTTTAGTTCCAAAATATATTGCAGTTTAACATGCACATTACGTACTTATACACACACATACATATATATTTCACATATACATAAATATTCTTTACCCCTATTCAACATTAAAAACAATTATTTATTAGAATACAAATAAAAGCTTTTAATACATCAAAATTAAGTTTAAACACTCTATTATAGCAGCAAACAGAATTGTATATGATGAGAAAGCAATAATAAAGCATGAAGAGAAGATAAATGTAAATATATACATACACTTATATACATAAGTATGTCAATATGTCTATGTGTTTGCAATGTTAATTGCAAATGAAATTGAAAATCGTTCACTTAAAATTGAATGAATTTATGATTTCTATTTCCTTACCTTTTTTTTTTTGCCACTTATTCTGCCATCGCGCCGCTCATATTATAAATGTCAATTGTATATGTTATATATGTATATGTATGTGTATGTGTATTTGTATGCTTGCGTGTTAGTATGTGTGTGAGAGTGTTTGTAAGTATCGGCTAACTGGTTTTGTTATTCTTTTTTTTTTTTTATTTCTTTTCTGTTGGGCGGCCGCGCTGTGTCAGGGCAAGCGATGTTGACGTCGACGCTAACAGCGCTACAACGCCGCTGCTTACCTTTTACGTGTTACTTTTTGGGGTTATTCTTAAAAGAGCGCTGGCAACAGTGGCGGTGATAGCAGCGCCTGACTGCCTGAGTGTATGTATGTATGTATGTATGTATGTATGTATATGTTTAAGTGTGTTTGTGTTTAAGAAGATCGTCTCGTTTTCATGTACCATTCAATTTGCGCTTTTTTTCACAGTTATTGTTGTAGTTGTAGCTGTTGTTGTTGTTGTTGTTGTTGTTGTTGTTGTTTTGATGTTTTGCCAACAATAAAAAAAGAAATACATACATATATATTTATAAAATAAAAAAAAATAAAAAATGAAAGGTAAAGCGCAAAGCCTAAAAATAGCTAAAAGCATAGCAGCGACGTTGACTGCAGCAGAGACTGCGACTGCGACTGCGCCACGGTGACGCTGACTCGTTGGTAATTTGCTTGATTAAGTGGAATTTTTTTTTTTTGTTTTTTGTTTAACTTAAATGCAGCCAGCCATGCGGTCAGCAGCATTGGAAGATCAAAAACCGTTAACAAAACTTTTACGCTCTCTCAAATGTGCCTATAAAAAAAACTTCGGCAAGTGCATAAGCACCATGTAGTTGTATTGTATATATATGTATGTATGTATGTATGTATGTATGTAGTATGTGTATTTATATACAGTCATGTATGCAGATGTACATTATTATGTGCAATAAATAGATTGTTGCCTTGCCGATTGAATATTTGTTGTTATGCCGTGGCTCATGTTGTTGTTGCTGCTGTTGCTGTTGTTGCTGTTGTTGCTGTTGTTGCTGTTGTTGGTTGTGGCAGAACTAGTGGAGGTGACTGGCAGGCAGGCAAGGCCCAGGCGCTAGGCACTGTCAGGCAGCATACACACACATAAAAATATAGATATATCTATGTGCATATATACATACATATATATATATATATATATATGTATATAGATATGTATATATATATATACAGACCTACACATACAAAGAAAGACCCACGGTTGGATAGACAAAAGCAGTGAGCGAGCGCAGCGCAGCGCATTCAGTCTATATACAAAAGTTGAGTCCATGTGAGTGAGAGCGTGAGTAAAATGTATACATACATACATTGGGTTATATATAAATACATACATATACATACATATTGTATATATATATATATATATATATATGTATATATAATAATATAACATCAAAAGCAAAAGACAACGACAAGAGCTTTGCAAGCAGCTGAGCTGCGCTTATATATATACATATATATATATATATATATATATATTGAGTAAATATGAAAATTGTTACTGTAAAATTGTGAAATTTCGGTCGTTATATAGTCTTAACTAGCAACAGTTCTTAAGCGACTTTTCAATCTTTCTATCCTATATGTATTTATATATGTGTGTATTTATGTATATAAATCAGTATATATATAGTCTTATATATATATATATATATATTAATTTGGCAAGTAATTAAAAATAAAATAATTTTTTGATAGTTGATTTTTAATGTAATGACAACAATATTAAACGCATATATATATATATATATATATATATATATATATATATATATATATATATATATAATAATGTTTATGCTGACCCATTGTTATATATGCACACACACACATACTATATACATAAATATATCTATATGTATTATCAGCATCAGCAAGTTTATCAGCAGCATCTCAGCTTGAAGTTATTTTTTTAGCCTCTGCTTTGTATGACAAAAAGAAAAAAGCTACAACAATTAAAACCTGTTTGAAAGCAATTCGTTTTGCTGCTATGTTACATATATATGTATATATATATATATATATGTATATATATATATATATATATATATTTAAATATGTATATATTTATATATGTATATAATAAATATCTTATTCCTTTGTTTAGTTGGTTAATTAGACAAATTATATTGCGCTTAAAGAATCACCTGATGATAAAACAGCTGTGGAATTGTTTGGCTCTAGACCTAATTCTATTTTACACATTTAGAATTTTGCAATGGCCTCAACCCCCCTCACCCTTATCAACACACCTTATCAAGCAACCAACATCAAGCAACCTATTGAACAGTTCGAAAGCCGCATCGCCCAAACCACTTGCCAATTACTCAGCGCTGCCATAAAAGACAGTGCAAATATGTCCAGCGATAAGCAGCAAATCCGCGCCAACACCAACAAAAGTCATATTATGTACATACACAATGCACGCACACATATAATATAATATATACATACTTATGTACACACTACATTAATAGTTGGCATGGCAGCGCTGCGACAGAGACAGCAACAGCAACAGCAACAGCAAGAGCAAGAGCAAGAGCAACAGTGACGCTAGCAGAGGCCAACGACTATGTGCTGCTGCAGAAGCAGCGACGCGACGATTTTTCATTTGTAGTACGCGCAATTAATTTGTGTTAAGTTGTTGTTATTATTGTTGTACGTAACCCATTTTCTAGAAATTTATTTATATACATAAACAAGTACTAAAATATATATATATATATGATTTTATTTATAAATATGTATTTGTTGTTATTATTTATTTATTCTGTTAATTGTGAGTTTTGCAATTTCCCAAAGCTTATCCTTATCGCTTCTATTTATAAGTAAACGACATAACTGTTTATATACATACATACATACATATATATATACATATATATATATATATATTTTTATAATATATACAATGTACACACATACATATATACATTAACAAGTAGATGGTGAAATTTGTATTAGAGCACATCTTGATACTCACATACACAGATACATGTGCACAAAACATGTACAGTATATGTAATAAGATAAGAGTTACAGTATTTAAATGGATTAGTATGACTTAATAATTTTGTGGTTAGTAACTATATATATATATATACAATTTATATACAGTCGCATACTTAAAAATGTAAATGAGCAGATAAAGCAAACTGATGCCAATTATGACTCTTAATTTTTAGCTCGTAAATTAGTTAAGGAGTTGCCACTATGTTAAAATAATTTGTTGTTGCTTTTAGTGTTGGCATTGGTATGTGATTTAAGCAGCTGTAAATAGTCAAAGTTGACTGACGTCACTAATAAAATTTTGAACTATTCAAAAGGTGAAGCTTAGATTTATGCGCCAGTGCATTTTAGCAATCTTCTTTTTGATAATACATCCACCCCAACCCCATTCCCAATCCCAACTCCAACCCCAACCCCAACCCCAACCCCACCTCACCAATGGTGACTATGATGGTGATGTTGAGTTAATACATATGTACAATGGCTCATGTACAACTCGGCCGCTCTCTTTCTCACTCGCACGCGCTCTCAACGAACAACAACAGCAGCAGCAGCAGCAGCAGCAGCCCACCGTATTGCTCCTCTCTTCCGCTTCGTTCGTTTTCGCCGTTTGCTTATGTACATACAATGGCAGGCCATAAGATATGCGCATTTCTTATACCAGTATATATGTAGCTATTTATGTATGTATATTTTTTGTTTTTGTTGTATGCTTGTGTTTTTTTTTTATTTGTCAGTTTGTCTGTTTGTTTGTGTGCGAAGCTGCGACTTGTTTTGATAATTTTTTCATTTTATTGAAATGAATTGAATTATTTTGCGCACATCGCAAACTTAAGTAGGTAATTTGCAGTAAAGTTTTGTTGAATGTCATC
>JBAMBS010000544.1:485000-507861 GCA_037044455.1 Zygothrica quintamaculata
CAATACTCCCGCCACCCAGATCATCGCTAACAGCAGGCACCACATTGGCCGCCGGCACAACCATAACGCCTGCCACAAACAGTTCACATCGGTCGAGCGTATTACCGCCGCGCACAAATCTACCGAATCTCACCATAACGCCCTCGGTGACCATAACGCCAACGTCAGCGCCACCTTCCAGCCTGAAAGCACGCAATGTGAGTTATTGTAATGTAATCGTTGCCGTAAGCGCCGAGTTTTTCCACTTTTTTTTATTATAATGTTTAATTATATACATATGTATATGTATATGTATGTGTATATATGTATTTTTGCACAATTTACACAAAATACAAGCAGAAAACGCGAATACAAACACACGCGCGCACATACACACGCGTACACATTAAATATAATTCAAATCTAAAAGTTCTTCCAAATTATATATATATCCTTTTATCTGTGTGGCTATAACGGTTACTTCACAAGTTACAGTTGTACTTAGCAGATGACAGGACTTAATTCTATTTAAAGGCAGAAGAAGAAAAAACTCACGCTTACCAACACTAAACAGCATCAGAATTAACGAAAATGCCACAAACAAACAAAAAAACAAAAAAAAAAACAAACAAACATTAAGAAAATAATTTGCAGTTCGTTAATTCTGATCACACACACACACACACACATAGCTAGCTACCAATATATATATTCACCATAGCACTAGATACTAAATCCACCAGAGCGTGCACACGTTACCCAACACTATTTGACACCTGTCAAAATTGAATAGTTTAAATAGGTTTTGCTTTTCGTTTCTTTTAGACACTTCTTTTTCTTTTCTTTTTATTTTTATTTTTATTTTTTTTTTTTTTTAATATTTGTTTTTTTTTTTCTTTTTTTGTTTGGTTTCAAGTTTGTTTTGAATCTGTTTTCCCCCCTTTCCCGATTGACTTACGTAGAATTCATTCAACAGTTTTGTTTTTTGTTTTTTTTTTTTAATTTTAACTTTAATTGCCAATTAGCAAGACTTTTTTTGCTTTCTTGATTCTTTATTGTTTATATTCGTACGTCTTGACAATAACAAAATTAATCAATACAATTTGGGGAAATCAACAAAAGGAGCAAAGATTTTTTTCAGTGCAAATAGCTCTTAGAACTAATTTATATAAACAATTCTTTACGTAAATAAAACAAAAAAAAAAAAAAAAAAAAATAAATAAATAAATTTAAAAAAAAAAATTATATTCAAAAAAAAAAAAAAAAACCCAAAAAATATGAAAAAAAATATATTAAAAAACATGCAGCCTAATATTCCGGATAATTCGAAGGTACCTGGAACCATTAGCAATTCTGTTTCCATAACGCCGGCGCCATCGCTTCAGCAATCGCATCAGAATCAGCTTAACGAGCTAAAGGTAAACTACACTCAGCTATATCTTATATAGTCATAGATCATACTTATACTAATATTATACCATATCCATAGAATGAACGCGCCACGCAACGTGAGGAGGCACAGACACCGGCACAGCGTCAGGCAGCAGCTAAAATGGCATTGCGTAAGCAGCTGGAAAAGACATTGCTTCAGGTGAGCTTACTATGTCAATCATAACAATCCTATCAATCATATCAATCATATCAATCAATCAATTGATAAATCCATCCATCAATTATTAACTTATATCTACAATTTTAATTTACCTTAGATACCACCACCAAAGCCACCACCACCAGAGATGCACTTCATACCTAATCCTAGTAATACGGACTTTGTTTATCTACTTGGCTTGGAGACAGTCGTGGATTATCTAACTGTTAATAAGAAGGCCAATGCTGTAGCAGCACCATTCCGTTGTGCCCAGTGCAAGATTGACTTTACACCTGTATGGAAATGGGAAAAACAAAGTATGTTATCATATATCATATATCATATATCATATATCATATATCATATATCATTAATATGTTTTTAATTTTATATATATATATATTAAAATATATTTTTTATGCTATTAAAGCTAATAAGGATGCTAAGGTTATATGCGAACAATGCGTCACATCAAATGTTAAAAAGGCTCTCAAGGCGGAGCATACCAATCGACTGAAGCAGGCGTTTGTTAAGGCATTGCAACAGGAGCAAGAGATTGAACAGCGTTTGGCTAGCCAAAGTAGCCCATCGCCTGTTGAGGCACATATTGGCTCATCGAATACCACAAGCATTGCATTAAGCTCCACAAGTGTCTCAGCTTCACATCAGCAGGCGTTGCAGCGTGAAAGGGAACGGGAACAGCGTGAACAATTGCAGGCTTCGCATGCTTCAGCGGCAGCGGCTTTGGTTAATTTGCCACCATCTGTTACCGTTATACCGACAAAATGCCAGACACCAACACCAGCACCTCGTCCTACACCACCACCGCCAATAGTACAGAGTCAACCCACACCACCACCACCAGCTAGTACACCACGTTCTTCGCGGGCTGCTGCTACAGCAGCAGCGGCTGCTATTGCTGCACAACAGGCGGGTATACTTAGTCCTGGTCCGGGACCAGCAGCGGCGCATCATCTTGAGCCAACAACGTCGTCTTCCGCGCGCTCTTCACGCGCTGAACGTGATCATCATCACCATCAGCAGCAGCAGCAACAGCAGCAGCAGCAGCAGCAACAGCAACAGCAGCAACAACAACAACAGCAGCAACAACAACAGCAGCAGCAACAACAACAGCAACAACAACAACAACAACAACAGCAACAACAGCAAAGGGATCAGCAACGCGAACAACAGCAACAGCAGGCACAAAGCTATGACAAGTACTCGGCTGCAGCGCTGGCAGCGGCGGCACATCTCAGCGCCCTTGGCGGAATGAGTAGCTTAAACATTAATAATCTGGCAAATATTGGCAATCTAACGGGACTTGGTGGACTAACCAATACAGCCGCTGCTATGAACAATGCTTCACCTGCAGTTACTGCTGCAGCCATGCAAGCCTTCCAACAGCAGCTATTCAGAGGTAAAATTGAATTAAAATCCGTCTAAACCTAATTATTAAATTACCATATGAATTGCTTACAGCAATTGGACAAGGATTGGGCGGTAGCCCGCAGCACATGATGCAATTTGCACCACTTCTTTACTCCTACCAAATGGCTATGGCACAGGCTGCCCAAGTAGTGGGTGAGTTTAATCTACTATGAATCTATTTATATTTTTGTTATCACACTCTCTCTCTCGCTCTCTCTCTCTCTCTCTCTCTCTCTCTCTCTCTCTCTCTCTCTCTCTCTATCTTTCTATATGTATAGCCTTCAATACAAATAACAAGAAGAACAGCTCCGCTTCCAGCTCATCGAAGAGCACAAACAATACGACCAACCTGGCAGAAATACAACGTGCCGCTGAAATACAGCGTCAATATATGCTGGAGATGATTCCTCCGCAGCAGCCAAGTGGACCAAGCGGTAGTCGTCAGAATAACTGGAAGGCCTAAAGTTCTAAATGTCTAAAAACAGTTGACAGCAGCTCGAGTAGCAGCAGCAGCAGCAGCAGCAGCAACAACACCAGCAGCAACAACAACAACAACAACCACAACAACTATAATAACAATAACAACAACAATTAACTAACTAACTTTATGTTTATTATTTTTTTTTTTTTGATTAGGTAATTTTATATAATTTACGCAAGCGCAAGCAAAAAACAAACGAAAGAGTAAACAAAAGAAAAAGAAAAACATAATGTGAAACGTAACTTTGATTATAATTCTATTTGTAATTAATAATTATTACGCAAATTAATATAAAATACATAATTAAATAATTAACTGTAAACAAAACAAAAAAAAACAAAAAAAAAAAAATTATAAAAAAAATGAAAGAAACAAAAAACGCATCCTAAACATAAAAAAGAACAGATGAAAAACATAAACATAATAATTAAATGTTAGCAGGTTATCTTCCTCTCTTTCTCTATTTAATTTTTTTGTCTTTTCTTTCTAACTCTGCTAGTCTCTGTCTCTATGTTTATTCATGACGTGTCTATCTCATTTTCAACAACAATTCTTTAATATATTAATATATATTGAATAATTGTTTAAATAATAACACTAAGCAATAGAAATTCTCAAGTAAAAATGATAAAAAAAAAACAAAAAAAAAAAACCTAAAAGGAATGCAAATCTTTTTAAGCTCCTATATAGAATTTTTAATATTATAAATGTATAATATTAAATATATATATATATAAATATATATCAATGATTATAGCTTTTAAGCAGTTGGCGTCCCTTTTTTTGGGGTAGCAAAAATTTAAATTGCAACCGATTAGTTTTTTTACCCTTAAAAAAAAAACTGTTTCTTTTTGTTATTTGTTTGTTTTTTTTTTTAATAGAAGGAAAACCACATCTGTAATTTTATAGCTCACTTACATGCAGTATGTATTATATACATATACTTATATATATATATATATATATATATATATATATATATATATATGTATATATATATAAATATATATATAATATATAATACCTTATGCATAATTTAGTTATATTTGTATTTTTGTTTCTAGGACAGCAACAGTATAAAGTATTTAATTACTTTACTTTGCATGGCTAATAAAGCATCTCAGATCCAAAACTCCATTTTAAGCCTATCACTAGACAGAATTTGCTAGTTCCCACTTTGTACCGATATATTTACTGTTATTTAGTTTGTTCCGATTAGTCGTTAGTAAATGAAAAACAAAAAAAAAAACTCAAAGTGAAATAGTAAAACCATTTATTATCAAACTGCTTCTCATATGCATACAAACATACATTCATACATATATACATTAAACATCGAGAGTCCAAAAAAAAAACTTATATATATATATATATACATATATATATATATATATATATAATACAAGAAGTACTGTACATATGAATGAAAAAAAGGAATAGTTGCATTCATGACGATATAGTAGCATAGCAAAAGGAGAGTATTCGAAAGTTTTCAATGCCTGCCTTCCAATAACGTAACAGCTTGTGGTGGGAAAGGAGTGTGGTAGTTTACTGAAGGCAAAATAATGGTAATTGAAAGTATGCTGGAATGATAGTATATGAAAGGCACAGCGTAATATTGACTGAAACTTAACATATTTTGTAGTAACTCAAACAAAATGCAGCATCGCTTGCATTATTATTATTATTATTCAAAATTAGACTATAATGAAAGAGGCAAGATCTTTCTTATGCTCTCTTAATACATATATAAATATATATATTGCTCTCTATCTCTCTTTCTCCTTCTCTTTCACACACACTCTATGTCCCTCTCAAACTGAAACAGTAATTAAAAGAGCGGGAACTAAAGTACAGAAAGAGAAAAAGAACAGAAACAGATGAGAAGGTGATTACAAACATTCAGGCGAATCATTCGGAACACACACCAAATTAATATTTTGGGCATGCAAAATCAAATTGTGATCTAAATAAAAACGTAATAAAAAAAACAAAAAAAAATCAAATTATATATATATACATATATATATATATATATATATATATATATATATATATATATATATATATATATATATATATATTAATTAAATTTCATAATTATTTTTAGCAAACTAAGTTTATTATAATTCGAATTCAAAATAATAACAGCTGATAACTATACAACATAAAAAAAGACAAAAAAATTCAAAAAAAAACATTAACATCAGCAGCCGCATTCACAGCAACATGAGCATAATTTTCAGTGTGTATGTGTTTGAAATTCTATGCTAATATAAAAACATAAACAAAAATTCATATAAGAATATGCATATAAAGCGTTTTTAAACCAAAATAAACAGTCTTCTTTTTTATTCAACTTCGATGACAGTTTTTTTTTGTAGCAGTTATCGTCTGCCATATGATGCCGAAATCATGCGCGTCAGCGCCGGTGTCATATAACCTTGAATACAACAACAACATCGAATTCCCAATCGCTTGAAGGACACTTGAACGAATATGAAAGAGAAAACAATACAACATTTGCAGGTTACAAGTTAGCCAAACGCGCTAGCAAGATAACAGCCCTGTCTATAATTCTGTAATGGTATAGCGCTGTTCATCAGACATTGTTAATTGAATATATTTTTACAGCTGTTAACTCAAAATAATATCCAATACTTTTAAAGATATTTTAATTTATCGTTTATATTCTTCATTATTTATATATATAATACGATATACATTTATATAATTTTTTAAACCTTAATATTATTGGCGTTTTTTTTTATATATAAACAACAAACCTATGTTAATAACATTTATATACAATGTTAAAATTGATAATATGTTAGTTTAACAGTGGACGACAATTCGCGGTAATTTACTTCTAGCATTTAGCTTATCTTCGGATCTATTTTAGCCATAAAAGTTAGCTTTCAGCCAAAATATGATAAGCTTTCTGTTCATTGTCAATCGCGCACTCAGCGCTAGCAGCACGTTTATGGCTCAAACTAGTACTGGTCCCCGTCCACTCGTGCTCTGTGGCCCCTCCGGCTCGGGAAAGAGCACATTGCTTAAGCGCTTATTTGCTGAGTTTCCGGATAAATTTGGCTTTAGTGTATCACACACTACACGCCGACCACGTGAAGGTGAACAGGATGGTGTACACTATTATTTTGTTAGTCGTCCGGATATGATACAGGCCATTGCCAATGATGAGTTCATTGAAACTGCCGAATTTACAGGCAATTTATATGGCACTAGTAAACAAGCAGTACGCGATATACAAAACCAGGGACGTGTATGCATTTTGGACATTGAACAGAAAGGAGTGGAGCAAATAATGAAAACCGATCTCAATCCCATATTGATCTTCAATAATCCACCCACCGTTGCCGAACTGGAGCGACGTCTACGTAAACGTGGCACTGAAACAGAAGAAACTCTTCGCAAACGCCTCAATGCCGCTGAAGTGGAGATTGCATTTGGCCTAACTCCGGGTAACTTTCATAAGATTATTAATAATCTAGACATTGATGTTGCCTATGAGGAGTTTCGTGATTATGTCGTCCAAGAATTGCAAAACCAGGAGCTTCAGGGTGTACGCTTTAATTAGTACTCCTTATTGCGCCAAATGGTGCAATCATATCACAGAGTTAATCTTATTGCATTACATTTACATTAACCAATGGCATTTATTACTTAAAGCGTTTCGCATATTTCTTCTACAAGTATGAATGTATGTATATCCTCACTATTAATCCAGTTAAATAATGTAACTGGCTATGTTGTTGTTATTGTTGTAATTTTAAGCATAAAGTTGGCATTATGTCCAAAATAAATAAAGAAACAAAAAATTATTGTATAATTGACAATTTACATGTCTACATTATCGACTTAATGACAACACGCAAAACAGACACAACGGACAAAAAAGGTCAAAAAGTTATCATCCATTATGGAGGCCATTGGATTCCGTTTCTGTATTGCAGACCGTGGTTATGGGCTGTTGGTAGGAAGGGACGGTGGTGTTTGGACATCACACGCAAAAAGCTTATATAAAAATAAGTGCGATTCGCAAATTTTGGAGTGGGTTGTCGTTGCTCCATCCGATCGCATGGTGTTTTATTGTCTCCTTAAGTAAAAACGACATGCACCCCCAACCGCCAATCCTGTTCGGCACCTTGTCATTATAATTATGAAGGATATTGATTGGTTTTATAGTCATGATGTAGATGGACACGCGCTTGGTAGCTTGTGTTACCCGATTGAATTCCATTGGCACGATGTACTACTCTTGCAGAGCCATCAATTTTAGTACGGCTATCTGCACTGCTCCATAGTCCTGCAATTGCCTCTAATGCCAACTCTGTCTCATCGGCCTTATCGTCGTGGTCTGCTGAGACTGTCAAATCAATCTGACGACGCTCGCGTCCAGCAGTTGGTAAAGCCGAAACGCAGCTTATGCCCAATATGAGACAAAATAGAAAAATGATGTTAACCGCTTGCATGATGAGAGTATACTAAAGAATTAATAATTCTTATAATACAACACTATCATTATTATTATAATATATACGGCTTATCACCAATTGACACAATTAATACTCTTCTGAGTATGTACTTGAATAATCGCAAGCTGAGCTTGGCCTCTGTTTTTATTCATGTTGCTGTCAACAAGTCTTGAAAGTGATTCAATGTAGGAGTGAGAAGAGAAATACAGAAACAGAATTGGATTACAATTTCGCTATAATTATTACTTAAACTTTTGGTTCCATTATTTGTGCTGGTGGCCAGTCCCACTGTTTTGCTGGTGCTGGTTGAACAAGTTTCTCCCATGGTTTCCAACCAAGCATTTTGCGTGCAAGAGTTAATTCATTTTCCGCCTGAACAATAAGTTCCTCCACTTGTCCGCAACCGACCGCCTTTTCCAGCGCGCATATATCCTTATTCTAGGCACAAAGTACAAAGTACCAATTAGTACAAAGGCTTTAGAGAAAAAATTCAATAGCTTACTTGTGTCACAGCACTAGCGCGTTGTTTGACCAATTCCTCAGTGTATTTGCGATAACTAGACTCTTGTGGCATTTTGCTAACAGCGCGAAGAATCTTGCCATATAAAGCACTCAAAGTATGGTGTGGATTTGTGGCCACAGCCAGGCCAGTCAATCCTGTGGACTAAATGGTAGAAAGGAGCAAGCGTTACAACACTAGTGCGTCCAAGAAGCAATTGATGACATAACAATAACAAATTGCGTGTAACACAAAAATTTTAGTTTATACGCACATATTGGTCACTTTAACCAATTGTATTCTTACCGCTTTTATTATTTTCGCCATGTTCTTTATACAAATTTTATTTCAAACACACGAAATGCCAGTTAAAATATGCGAAGGCAAAATATTTCCTTAAAATCAACAGCCAGGGCTGTTAATAACATATAGAGTCAGGGCTGTTATACATTTAATAAAACTATTTGAAAAACATGGTTGCTAATATAATTTTTATCGATTGTCATCTAAGTTTTTCGCGCCCATGTTTATATTAAATCCAATAAAAGTGATATAGTTTTTTTTTTTTTTTAATTATAGCTTAATATTATTACATGAACAATAAGGAAAAAATTATATTTTTTTTTATCTTAAATTTATGAGTACTTTTTATTCAAAAAAGAATCGGACTACGTCATTTTAGCAGCTCCACGATCATCAATTGCAAACGCAGATATTAATACATTGATAACAGTTACAATAAATATGCCAATAACTGTATAATTATTTATTTTATTTGCATGACAAATCTCCTCCTCGTTCTTAATATTATATCTGCCGTTCCAAATTAAACCAACACCGACTGCAACCTGTAAGAAACAATCACTTTAATAATAATTGCTTATAAAATTACAACAATAATTTGCAATACCTGGAATATAATGCTCAATAAAATTAATATAAGGCTGGGATAAAAGTATGCATGTCTTGTACTAGTTTCCAGTACATAACGCAATTGATTGGCGTTTGCCGAAAGCAGTGCCAAGTCCATCATGCCCTGTGCTAATGTCTTTTTATGTTGATACGCATTTACATCTGGTGATTCATTTAATACCAGAACAGATGATCTTTCATGACCTTCATCAACTCTATCAACTCCATCATCTAATAAGGCATGGTGTATGTTAATTTTAGCATCATTATGATGTTCCTCATCATCATCATGAATTTCATGCACTGAAGGAGAATATACATTAAAAATTATTGTTAAAACCTTTTTAAAAAACTTATATAAAAATAAAACAAAAAGACTTGCTTACACAATTGTTTGTTGCAAATGATTTATAGTTGAAATGGTTTATAGCAGGTTCAGTTTTGTTAGCACATATACAATATATTAATATATATGCATAATAATACACCGATTGAATGAAATATGATGATTGAATTAAATGATTTTATGATAAATGCAGTTATTTATTTACCAACCTGCTTTTGGCATGTGCTCTCTGCTGCCATCAAATTCATCAACCGCCTCATTGTTATGACCCTATAAATATTAACAATATTATTTTATATGGATTATAGCTATTTCTATAAATTATATATTGTATATAGTATATAGTATATAACTGTGCTAAAAGCATTTACTTTATTAAAAACTATTATTTATATCAGCATAATTGTTTCATTATACCCTTAGCCCATTACGACAAAAAAAAAACAAATAAAAAATCTGTAGTTGAATGTACCCAACTGCGAGAGTCCCTTTGCATACAGACGCAGCCCTACACATACATACACGCAGTTCTACACACACTTTAAGGCATTTCCCGCGCCGTTTAGCCCCCCGTGCTTCATAATGCGGAACTTAATGTTGTTTAACTTCCCTATTTTTTATTCAATCTTAACGAAATTTACTATAATATATAATAGCGAATCTATTATTCAAATTTGTTTGCTCTAGCTATTATAGTCTCTGAGTAACAGGTGTTCATACGGACGGACAGACGGATATGGCTTGAACAAGTCGTCTTGTCGTCCTGATCAAGAATATATATACTATATGGAGTCTCCGATGATTATTTATACCTGTTACATACTTTTTGATTTTGCACAAATGTATTAGTTCCCTTTTGCTCTTTTTTTAAGGCAAAGGGACTAACAAGCAAGAAAGCTGTAATCGGATGTACCTGACAACGAGAGCCCCCTTTGCCCGCATACACTAGTCGGGTAAGCCCGACTACAGTTTTCTTACGTTCAAGAATCTAAAATAAACTCTTATAGCCTACCTAGATTTCAAATTTGGTTGCTCTAATCTGAAAAACAGGTGTTCATAACAGACGAACAGAAGGACAGACAGACAGACGATGCCTCAGCTAATCGATCTAATAAAGAATATATATACCTTGTAGGGTCCCAGATAATTATTTTATCTATTAAAGTTTTTGTGTTCGCACAAATTCAATAGCTCTCTTTTATCTTTTTTCAAAGGCAAAGGGGGCTAGAAATAAATTTTCTATAATAAAATTTTTTATATTATGTCGTATGTAATAAATACAAATAAAATATGTTTCAGCTGATATCAGTTATATTATAAATTGCTCGCATTCTTCTACTTTTTAAATTTCTCTGGATATTATTAAAACTATAAAACTAAAAACTATATAAACTATAAAATTGCTGTTTTCAGTGCTAAGTTACGATTAATCGAATTCACTTCAGTTGGGGTAATTTTATGCACCAACAACTTCCGTCATCTTAGCTGAGTTATCAGCTTACATATATACAATAACCTTATATTATATATTTTTAATTCTATTTGAATTAATTAAAGTATTTTTTTTAATACTATTGAGGTGTTCGGTTCGGTTTTCAACCAGACAATCAATATTTGTCGTTTTTCTCGGCTCAGATAAAAGTAATTAAGTGCTTTAAAACCTACTTTTAATAATTTAAACGAATTTATTGTTAACATAATATTTTAACATAATATTTCGTGGTCTAATAACACTTTGCAACAATAATTAACAAGGAACATTACTCCCTTAGAATCGAATATAAAAATATTTACGTTATGAACGAATGCGACTTAATCCAATAATCTATAAGTAAACTTTTCTTAAACAATAAAATGTATAATTCAGTATTATATTCCATAATAAAAACATTTTGTTTTTAATGTAATATTTAAAACTAAGCAACGAATTTAGGCTTCAGGTGTTTGTAACGTTAACGTTAATGGGAAAATGTTGAACAATTGCGCTATATTTTTCTATACTTAAAAAGATAATAATAGAAAATAATTGTTTGTAGTTTTTTTTTATTAATAATAGCATAATAGTATCCAATAGCATTTGGTAGGCACAGTTTGTTAAAAAAGTGTTTGCGACGGAAAAACATTTATTAATATGTAAAAACAACAAAAACTAAGATAATCCCTTTTTAGCCTTATAAAAAAGGTAAAAAGGGACCTAATAGAAATAAAATATTATCAACTGAGACCCTATAAAGTATATATATTCTTGATCAGGCGTATAGCTAAGTCGATCTAGCCCTGCCCGTCCGTATAAACGCCTGTTTCTCAAAGACTCTAAAAGCTAGAATCTAGATTCGTTATTTTTGCGCGCTATATGAGTTTGTTTCAGATTTTAGAATTTTCTTCCCTGACCACCACAACACGAAAATAACAATTTTCAACCGACCATTCGTTGAGATTAAACAAAATATACGGAAGTTATACAACATTAATTAACGCGCAATAGAATGCGGGGGGCTAAAAATCGCGCGTGCACTGGCTCAGAGTACAAGTAGTGTGTGTGCGTATGTGTGTGTATGGATGTGTATGTAGGCAAAGGGGTTCTTGTAGTCAGGTACACTTGACTAGGCATTTCTTATTTGTTTTAAACGGTTTTGAAAATGTTTACACACATAGTAGGAGATTAATTTTAAATTGAAATTAATGTGAATTGTAAGAACTAAATTAAATCTTTATATTTATGAAGTAGTAGCTACACGTTGAATTAGTGTTTTCATAGAAATTGTTAGCTTAAGTAAGTTGTATTTAAAGAGTATCTAATGCTACTCTTTTAAACTAATTTGCTTAAGGTATTTGCAGGTATTGGTGACCCTTCTACCACTTAGTATTTGAAATGGACCGATGAATTTAGTGGTGTATAAATTATTTTCCAAAATTATACAATAGTTGAAATTTCCAAATTTAATAGTAAGAATAATGCTTTTGTTGTCCAACGATATTGGGGCCTTCGCATAGTTTTTGTTTTCTTGTAAAATATGACGTCATTCTTCCACATGACCGATCATATTTAAAGCAAATGTAATGCTTTACAACATTTTTCGACGAAAGCAGAGGTTTACTCAATACGATTTGCCGATGGATGGCCTGGCACATCCTCTTGGAGGTTGTTGCCAAGACTACAAACGATACTTTTGATTTTCATAGATTTTCCGAATGATACGGCGGTCAGCCCGATCGTATACTATTCTTTTACATCCACCTGCACATTTTATTTAACTTGGCCTGGGTTTTCTGAGCGGCTTATTTCATTATGATTGTTTACGTCGATACAGATTATTAGATGGATTATAAAAAATTAGTTGGACCCACCACCTCAAACCTTAATCTTCTATAACGCAGTTTAACATTTAAAACTAGTCACAAAGTAAATAAACTTCTAGAGAAATGTATAAGGGGTTATCTAACTTTTTCTTCATTATTTTGTTATATATTCATTTTGTTACTTTTTTTTACAAATATATTTATTTAAAAATATATTTTGTGCTAAATTAAATACAATTCTGATATTAATAAGAAAAAATTTAATTTTTTTTTAATTGGTGTTCAAACTTTCTTTCTTAATATACACGTCAAACTTAATAACACTTGAATTAATCAATAATAGTTAATAATCATAGCCGCAAATGTAAACATACAATATGATTCAATTTACACCCAAATATACGCACAGTAAACACCAAAATTATTCTTAAATTAATCTCAATGCTTTCGTGAAGCAGTAGTATATAACAGTCTCTGGATATATGGATATATGTTCACACTTAAATGTTTGTTAATATTATTGTGTGTGTTTATCTGTTTTTCATAAAACAGCAACGCTCATTTTGCTTTTTGTTTTCCAATTCGTTTCAAAAAGTTTTGGAAAATATATTCTTTTCAATGCATAGGAATATTTACACCTTATACACATATAATTAAATTATGTTAAGAATATGGACTACGTTATACTCTATGCGGTGAGAACTACATATATATATATATATATATATATATATGTGTGTGTGTGTACATATTTATGGTAACATAAAGCAAGGCAAAAACCCCAATCTAAAATTAACAATCAAGATTTTGTGGTTTTACTCTATATCATGACTAATCTGGGACTTTTTCTACTAATATATATAAATATATACTCTAACTCTACTCCCAAAATGACCGTTTATCACTTTATGTGTACAATTCAATTATTATATTTATCAAAAACCGGGCACACACACAAAGGCAATAACTAAACAAGATTTTACATAAAATGTCTCTTTCCTAAGTTTTCATAAGTTAAATGTGTATGTATAATAAAAAGCCGGTTAAACTTACTTGATTATTATCAACTTTTTTATCGGTATTGAATCCGTTTAATTCAACTGTGATATGGCTCTGTTCACTCATTATTAAATCAAATCTATAAGTATATGCTTTAATTTAAGTAACTTGAAAATATTCTGACAATTTTATTTTGCAAAAAGATAAACAAAAAAAAAATCTCTTGAGATACAATATTTAACAAAGTTTAACCGAAAACTCGTGCGTGCCCAGCAACCGTTTCGCACGCTGTTCGTCACAGAACTGCTTATAATTTTTCTTCCCGAAGCAAACAAGAACTCGTATTAAGATGCTGGGATACGTTAACCAGTCATATTCACATTTATTAATTCCTCAGCTCTCTCTGTCTTTCTCTCTCTTTTTAGTGCTCTTGGGTGATTTTAGCATTTTATGAAGTCCACTCGAGATGATCACATTGTAAATATGTATAAATAAAAAAGCTTATTCTTTCTCTCTTTTTCAATTGATTGTATAAAAAGTAATTCTTAAAAATGACATTGCATATTTATGTGAAAATACAAAAATTTTTGGGAAGCACTTTATAAAAATATTAGAAATTTGTTAAAGGAAAAAACAATAAAAGCATATATATATATATGTGTATTAATGGGGAATGTATAAATATATTGTATATATATATATAACTTAGTCATCAATGTGGGCCGCGTATAAAAAAATGTTTGGCAAGTTTAACGTTACCACATCACCAAAGAAAGAAAGCCAAAACAATATAGAACTTTTTGTTGTATCAAACCGGTTACCGGGCCCGAAACTTTATGTATATATATATGTATATATATATATATGTATATGTATATATATATATATATATATGTATATATATATGGCATATAAAAAATGTAAATATGATACATATATTGTAAATTGGCTGCAGTGCAGTTGCATTATTACCTTCGGTAGTAGGAATGTATATGCTGTTAACATTGTTTAGACATAAATAATAATAACAAAATACTGTATGCTAACGGCTGATTAAAGTACTAGGCTATCGATATTTATATTTTAATGCAGCTATCAACAACTCTGCGCACTATCGATCGGACAAGTGAATACATATGTTCCATCACTAACGACTTCTATAGCGATCGAGCACATATAATGTGGTATTTCCCACAATATGTCTTCATATACCATTTAATACAGTTCCGTGAATAGTCAAGGCTTAAAGCTTTACAAAAACTGGCAGAAGCTATGAATAATAATAATGATAATCAGGGAGAAACGCAAAGCGTAGTTGAGATACAACAATCGTTTGCCGAAAGTCTTGGATTTAATAATGAAATAATATGGGATCTGTAAGTGGGCATTAGACTTATTATTTAACTGATAACAATGTTACATAATTCCATTTAGCCTTTCGCATTGTCAAGCTCACTTAATGAAAGTAAAAATTAATGAGCTTATACGTGATCCACAAGTACCAAATTCATTGGAAGGCAAAGAAAGAGTGGACGCTGAAAAGAATGTTAGAAAGCAATGTTCTGTAAATGAAAGGATGCGTGAGACTTTATTCAATAGCATCTGGGAACAGCGTAAGTAAATATTTCTGTATAAAATAGAAAAAATTTATTAAAAATTGGTTTTTGGACAGGAAAATATACAAATGGCCAGTCACTTACATCTATCTTTTACGTGATGGTTGCCACCAATGAGACGAACCACAATGTTGTTATGCGTTCAACATCCTATACATGTCATCCAGTTTTTCGTGCACGCCGTTGTGTTAACATGGAAGTTGGTACAACATGTAATACTAATAGGAATGTTAACGATAGCTCTGATTGCTGTATGATATTTGTGGATGAAACCGGTAGGGTTTATCAGAATTGGAAATCGTATGTGACAGATAATGAGCTACCAGCTGGTATAATGGTAGCGCCTATTAATGGCATTTATAATCTTAATCGTCATGGCGATGTCGAACTGGAAACATATCCAACTCCAGAGAGTTCACCATCAAGAAAAGTGCTCAATGTCTTAGACAAAACTACAGCAGTTGGTGGTTTTGTAGCAGCTTGTGTTCCCGTTGCTGCATTATGCGCAGTACCTATTGCGGCGCCAGTCATGGCTGTGGCTGCCACTGTGGGGCTGGTAACTGCAGGCTATTCAACAGCACGCTCTGGCGGCCAACTGATAGATCGTAGCCAACACGAGCAATCTATCAATGTAACCGATCGCACTGCACGTAATCATTGGGTTAGTGTGATTGCTGGGGCCGTGGGACTTGGTGCAGCTGGAGCTACCAAAGTAGTGACAGTAGCTACAACTGCTGGAAAAGAAGTTAGCGTGGTAAGTTATCTTAAACTTGTATTTTTTATAATTTATATTCATACTAATCTTTTTGATGAAATAAAGATTTCCCAAGTGGCGGTCAATGGTATGAACATCTCATCTATAGTAATATCTGGCAGTGGTTTGGCTAATGGAATATTGGATTTATATTTGGTAAGTTTACATGTGAAGCTGCATATAAATCATAAAAAACACACTTAATTTACTTCTAGAAATACAATGATGGTGACGCTATATCTGCCATGGATGCGGTTCAGCTATCGGCCTCTCTGGTTCTTTTCACTCACAGTGTCTACAACTTTAAGCTGGCCTCGACAATCATAAGCGAGGCCAGCGATTCTAAAATTGGAAACTACCGTAAGACACTAAGCAATCGACAACGGTAAAAAGAAAACAAGTTTACTAGTATATTACTAATGATTATTGTCATATTTTGCATTTTAATTTTAAATATTTCAGTAAGATATTCGATAAGTTATCAAAAGAGACAATCCGTACACGTGGTTCGACAAAAGGAAAAATTGATATTATTCGCAATGTTAACGATTTGCCATCAAGACAAGAGTTTAACGATCTGTATAAAATCAATAAGCAACTTAACAAGGAAGGTGTTCGATTTACCTTCGCTTCGGAAGGCCAAGGAATTGTACTTAACGATCAGGTTGTAACTAATGGAGCTGAATTACGTGCAAACGTACAGCATAACGTTGGACCTGATATTCTTGGACAGGTAACACAATCGATTCCGGCTAGTCATCCAAATGCAGTCGGCGGTACCAATGCCAATGGGTTCACTTATGCAGCTAGAATTCTTGGTCCAAGTCCATTATCCCAGGATACAACGGATTCCAGCAATAGTTCTTATTCTGTAGGCGTTACTGCACTACGGCTCTGCAGTATTCTTACAAATGGTGTCATTATAAAACTCGCGGACTATGGACCGGTTCTTTTTAGACACATTCTTAGCGCGGAGAGTTTTGAAAATACGCTTCTCAACTTTGCTGACGCTATGAACGAAGAGGTGCTCAACGAAATATTAAAACTAACTGAAGTATTTTTGAATGTGTTCTGGGATGAACTGTATACAGCGCTACAATTCTATATTTCATCTGAAACAGTGCTCTATAAAATAGGTACATTTATTTTAGATAACTACAGCGACTATACCCCCCAACAAATATTAGATCATACTTCTGATATTTTAAGTTGTGTACAAGCCTTCTTCCTGAAATTAAATCCAAACACTGCACGGGAACATTTAAAAAAATGTACCGAATGCAAAGGCCATTATAGTGTATGTAACCTGTAATGTATTTTTTTTAATATCAGAAATATAATTCTTATACAATTATGCACAAAAATAACACAACAATTAACACAAAATAAGTTTTTTTTAACTATTGATATTTTTAGCCCCTTTGCCTTTTTGTAAAAAAGAAGCAAAGCTATTGGAAATGTGCAAAATCGAAAAGTATGTAACACATAGAAATAATCATCGGATACCCCATAAAGTATATATATTCTGAATCAGGACGACAAGACGAGTTTATCTAGCCCTGTCCGTCTGTCTGTCCGTCCGAAAAAATCGATTATTAAGCACAATTTTCAACCGATCAAATTTATTTTTAGCACACATCATAATTAGGCCATTCTTGATCGATGATGTGATTCTGGGTAAGATTGATCAAAAAACTCGGAAGTTATACATTATCAAAAGTGGCGTTATTGGGCCCGGGGGGTATAGTAGTACGCGCAAAATAGGAGCTAGAGCAATGAAATTTTGAATATAAATTTGCTATGTTAGTATGCTATACAAGTTTGTTTTGGTTTTTCAAATTTCCTCCCCTGACCCCCGCAAATCAAAAAAATCGATTACATGACACAATTTTAAACCGATCAAAGTTCTTTTTCGCACACATATTAAGTAGGACATTCTTCATCTACGTTGTGAATTTCGTTAAAATTGAACAATAAACACGGAAGTTATACAACATTAGGCACCGCGATATAGAGCGCGCGCGGCTAAAAGGCGCAATGGCCAAGTACTTGCAGAGCTGTGTGTATATGTGTGCATAGCTGTATATGTAAGCAAAGGGGCTCTTGTAGTCGGGTACACTCGACTACAGATTTCTTACTTGTTATATATAAATATGTTATGTCTATTAAAAAAATAAATGTAATGCATGATAACTTTATTTTTGCATTTATTAATTTCAAATGATGCTTGGGGAAACTTTGACAATCTCCTTATTATTATAATACCATATCCTTTAGACAATTCTAATAATTTCAAATTCCGTTACGTATGAAAACATAACAGTAAATTCTGAACAAGGTGCATCCGATCTATTTGCTGAATTCTTTTAATCTACTTACCTGCACTTGGTATATTTCCCTATATAGTTCCTATCTGTATGTAATAAATACCGTTAGCGGAAATTGCTAGTCCTGTTTTTCTTGAAAGGTCCTTATTTACCGAATTAAGCCAGTTTATTCGCTTACTTAATTTTGGTCATATTATTATCAAACGATTATAAAATAATATGCAAATTTATGTTATTTAAACTGATTTCAATAAGGTTATAATATGTTGCATTTGGTATTCCCCAGAACAGTTATTTGGTTCCATTACTTTTTAATCTATTTGTCTTATCTACCACATGTTTTTTTCCCATTTCCACATACTAATGTATACCGATGATATGATGTTGTGCTTTACTTTTAATGACATATTACAGTCCAAACTAGATTCGTTTTTTTGCTTTGTGTAAATGTAAATCTTGAATCTAAATTATTCTTTAAGTAGAGTTATGTCAATTTAGAGAAGAAAAAATCTAAATCTTAATTACATATTCCGTTGGATGACCTTAAACAGGCTAGATAGTGTTAGGGATATAGGAATGCTTCTTTGATCACAAACTTATTGAGTCTGTGCAGAAGAAGTTTCTTCTTTTTGCTCCTCGAAGTCATACCTAGACTTCTAGTAAGGATGCTCCTTCGTACGACAATAGACTTGTACTAATTTCTAAATTCTTATAAAAGCTATTTACAGGAATAATGGATTCTAGGCTGACTAAGCAATACTTATCTTCTTATCGTAATCCTTAAATCTTTGATTTAAAACAACTAACACTTTTAATAATATTATTCTCTTCATACGGTTTTCCCCAAATATATGTTATTAGGTAATTTTATAAAGTTCATTAATTTTAATTAATTTGCAATACTCCAAGACTTTAGCATATAAAAATTTAAAATTTTTAAAGACATTTCTACTGCGAATTAATTCGCAATAAGTAAATGGAATTCAGTAAAAAACTATTGAAAGCAATTATCATTTATTTGCAAAATATTGCACAAATAATCTTTTTCCGATGTATTGATATGAGTAATATTTACTTATATCAGTTGATAAGACAATTTATTTCCTGGATTTTAAAGATATGTTATCTGCTTGGTGCTAGAATAAACCAGTAAGAAATCTACAGTACTTGACTCAAATAAATGTACTTAACCCAAAAAAGGATTTAATAAAATTTATAAAAACTTCAAATTTAAATAAGATATTTTTCTTTTTCTTAATAATAATAAAAAAAAAAATAGGACTGATAGCTGCAGGTGTCATGCAACCCAATGCAATATTATGTAAGACAGAAGAAAATATCATAACATCAAAATATTTTAAGAATTCCTACACAGATGATATATAAATAATATGACATGGAACAGTGAAATTGGATTTAAAAATCATAAATTGAAGGCTACTTTGCATTAAGTCACCAAAAACAATAATACAAATTTCACCAAAAGGAGAAGAAGTTTTAAAAAATTGGTTTAGACGGGAGTCCAAGTTATAAAAAACTGTGGAATCTATTCTTGAAATTTTGTCTCTTATAATTATATTAAGATAAATTATAAATTGAGATTTGTATACCGTATATATATAATATAATATGATTAAATGATCATACTTCTCATACATACTCTATGACAACAAATTATTTTAATTATTTTTAATTAATTAATTATTTATTAAAAAAAAAACACTTCTTTTATATTTCAATAATTAAAATAAATTATATATTTCAAGTTATCTTCACGGGCAGTTTATCAGTTCACTTGAACCCTACATACGTGAAATTTTGCAACCTAAGATCCCATCAGCTTAAAAGCATATCCCGGGAAACAAAGCCGATGACAAAGCTGCGAACGAAATAAGATAATCGCGGACACTACTTTTCACTGTCCTCAACAATAAAGATACACAAGTTCGTCAAGCAGCATGCTTGGGAGGAGAAAATGGCTCTTTGGACAGCTGGTCTAATCCACTATCGCAGAGTAAACACCAACTGCTCCAAATGAAAACTCCCCGCATTGGTAGATAAACGAGCTTGCACCTCTTTCAGCCGCCTGCGTATTGAACACTCTCTCTCTGGTGATCCGAAACCTACCTGTCCGTTCTGTAGGGACTATCTATATGCCGATTACCTACTCGACACCTGTAGACGTCTAGATAGAGTCAGGCTCTCAGTCCTATAACCGCCCTCGCTACCTAATAACTTCGTAGCTCGTTGCAAATTAAATATATAAACAAGTAAGAAATCTGTAGTCGAGTGTACCCGATTACGAGAGTCCCTTTTCATACAGATACAGGCATACACACAGCTCTACACGCACTTTAATCCATTTCACACGCTTTTTAGCCCCTCGCTTTCAATAATGCGATACTTAATGTTGAATAACTTTCGTGTATTTCATTCAATCTTGACAAAATTCACAATGTAGATGAAGAATAGTCTAATAAATAGGCTGTGTGCCTTCGACGGTTAAAAATTGTGCTAAGTAACCTTTTTTTCGTATTGCGAGGGTCAGGGGAGAAAATTCAAAAACCTAAAATAACTTGTATAGCGTACGATAATATTGAATCTAGAAATTTGGTTGCTTTAGTTCCCATAGTCTCTGAGAAAAAGGCGTTCATACGGATAGACAGACGGACATGGCTAGATCGACTCGTCTTGTCGTCCTGATTCAGAATATACTTATATACTTTATGGGGTCTCCAATGATTATTTCTACATGTTACAGACTTTCCGATTTTGCACAATCCATTAGTTCCCTTTTGCATTTTTTTTTCTAAAGGCAAAAGAGCTAAAAACGAAAATTGTGAGTCAGATATTTTTTTAAATTTAAAAAGGTTTTTGAACCTCGTTGATTTGAATTCAAACAAAAGTTATACGACATTAGGTATACTTTTTTTTTTTTTATGTTTCATAAAAATTTATTTTCATCTTTTTTTTATTTTTTTAGGGGATAGTTTAAAGTTAAAACTTAAAATATAAATTAATTATATAGGATGTTTCCCATGATGCCTTCAGTTAGCTTTGAAATGAATTTTTTCCAACGTTTTGTCTTAAGTTACATTAACAGTGTTATTATATTTCCAAAGTTCCGAAATTCCTATGTTATTCTTATTTCTATTGTATATTTTGTTAACAGATGTATTTAAAGGTACAGTATATATCGGTTATATGCAAAACGTATAATGCAGAAAGTTTTTTGCATATATTCGATATTTCCTTTTAAGCAATCATGAGATATATGCAAATCCGTTGTATTTAAATGATATTATAAAATAAACCACCGGTTTAGAAGTTAACTTAAATTTATATTTTATGCTGTTCGTCAGTCAGCTATAATTAAAAAAAAAACAGAATATTAAACAGAATGTTAAATATAAAATGAGATCAAAAATTTTAATATTGTTGTCCTACAGCTTATAATTTGTTTAAATTTATATGAACTGATTCCAAATAAACAATTTTTTTATGTTTATATACAATATTTTTTTATAAGAATTAACAGATTATAATATATATATATACATATATTTATAAAATAAAGAAAGGAACATATAAATAAATATATTACAAAAATAGACATGCAAATAAACCTAATTATATTATTAAATATATATCAAATATAATACATTTAAGAACTTCCCAATTTGTTGCCTTGACATCATTTCGTAGTAAGTATTATAGGATGATGTGTTTGATAACGTTACATACAATCGGAGGAAAGGCCTGTGGAGCTTACTTAAAGAGGAGTTGAAAATAAATATTGCACTATAGTTCGGTAAACACTAAAAAAAAAAACGAAAATTATGAGACAGACATTTATATATTCTTAATTTAGATTTCTTTATATTATTGTTATAACAATATTATTATATAACATACATGTTGTTTAAAGAGTTGGTCCACAATTCCCAGTGATGTTACCTATATACTCTTATATAATCCGGAATAGTTTCAATGTGTATTAAAAAGAAGCATCCGTCCTGTAAGTCTTACCAGTATTGGTCAAAATAGAAGTTTTACTCGAGTTTAGTTGAAATAAAGCTACTTTCTATTGGCCTAAATGTAAGTCCGTTGTGCTTTTACATAATTCCTAA
>JBAMBS010000547.1:0-20660 GCA_037044455.1 Zygothrica quintamaculata
GGGAATTAAAACTCAATCAGCTGTACTGAATTATCAGTATTATTCACTGCAATGATGATGGCAGATGGCAATTTAAGTGAACCAGATGAAGATGGTAATAAATTTACCGTTGGCTCGGGCAATTCAGGTGATATTTTTAACTTGTTAAAACCTGATAACGTCTCATCTTTTGTAGTTCAATGATATCACCTAGCCAACATGGTTTTGTGAAATCAAAATCTACTAGCACTAACCTACTTGAATTTAACACCGCTGGATAAGCGGATTTTAGTAAGGCTGTTGATTCCGTAAATCACACTCTCTTGATTTCAAAATTGAGTTTAATTCGATTTCCTCAAGACCTTCTTAACTGGATCGACGATTAGCTTCGTTTGAGAACACAAAAAGCTATTTTAAATCATCCTTATCTAAGTCCGTATATGTTTCATCTGAAATCCCCCCCAAGGCAGTTATGTGGGTCCGTTACTTTTAAGCCCCTTTGCCTTTTTCTAAAAAATAAGCAAAGCGGAGCTATTGGAAATGTGCAAAATCGAAATGTATGTAACACATAGAAATAATCATCAGAGACCCCATAAAGTATTAATATTCTAAATCAGGACGACAAGACGAGTTGATCTAGCCCTGTCCGTCTGTCTGTCTTTCCGTCTGACCGTCTGTATTAACGCCTGTTTCTCAAATACTATAAGAGCTAGAGCAACCAAACTTGAAATCTAGATTCGTTATGTTCGAGTTATGTTCGAGTTCGGTTATACGAGTTTGTTTTAGATTATTGAATTTCCTCCCCTGAACCTCGCAATTCGAATAAAACGATTATTTAGCAAAATTTTCAACCGATCAAATTTCTTTTTGGCACACATCATAATTAGACCATTCTTGATCTATCTTGTGAATCTAAGTAAGATTGATATAAAAACTTGGAAGTTATAGATCATCAAATGTGGTGTTATAGGGCCCGGGGGGGTATAGTAGTGCGCGCCAAATAAGAGCTAGAGCAACAAATTTCTGAATCTAGACTTGCTATGTTCGTACGCTATACAAGTTTGTTTTAGATTTTCGAATTTCCTCCCCTGACCCCCGCAGATCGAAAAATTAGATTGTAAGACAAAATGTTCAGCCAATCAAATTTATTTTTAACACACATATTAAATAGACTATTCCTGATCGACACTGTGCATTTCATTAAGATTGAACAACAAAAACGGAAGTTATACAACATTAAGTATCGCAATAGCTAAGTACGTACAGAACTGAGTGTATGTATGAGTATGTGTGTTTATGGCTGTATATGTGGGCAAAAGAGATCTCGTAGTCGGGTACACTCGACTACAGATTTCTTACTTGTTATAAATGATCTTCTCCAAGTTTTCCCCTATTCTAACATTCTAATGTATGCCAATGATGTAAAGTTTTATGTCACTTATATTGACATAAAATTTTCTCATTTATTGTAGTATATTCTATTATTAAACTATTCCTGTTTTTTGTACGGTGTTAATGTAATTTACTGCTCTAAATGTAAGGTCATGTCATTTCATCGAGGTACATCTCTTATGTTTAATTACACTCTTGACCAATTTAACGTAGACAGACTAGTGAGTTTCATGGACTTAGGAATTCTACTTGATCACAAGTTAAATTTCTATATTAATCTATAAGTAAGGCTTATACGATTAAAATATTTTATACTGCCACCGTCCGACCTGTCTTAGAATGCGGATCTATGTGTATAGTCTGTTCAATATTCCGTACATCAAGATAAAATTGAGTATGTACAGAAGAATTCCTTTCTTCTTGCTCTTCGCGCTTTTAACTGGGCTCCTGATTCGGAACTTTTTTCGTACCCTCTAGATTTTCGATAATTTTAATCCAATCTCCTTTAACACATGTACATTATATATAACAAGCTCTACAGAGTTATCAGTGCGGAATTACCCTTGTAGCATGCATATTCATATTCAATAAGTTTAAAAATATTGTTACGTTGTATATACATAACATGATTGTATGAAAAATCTCGGTCGTAGAACCAAGTTGTCATTATTCAACGACTTGAGCTTATGCTGGACGACTAACGCAGGGTATAAATGGCAGCACATTCCTTTGGCTCGATCACATACGAAGCGCATGCATATACATCGTCTCTCGCGTTCACGCTGATATGTGAGCATAACATACATAAGTACTACGGTCTCTTCGCTGTTGGCTTTTGTACCAGCACAGTTTTGAGACGGTACCACATATTGTAAAACGTATTATTATAAATAAAGTCTTTGGTCTGGACAGATCACTTGCTAATTAAACAAACCTTCCATATTCCTACATGGCGACCGTGACAGTATTAAAGTCAATAATATACTATGTTATCAAGAATTGAGAACATGTGTTACAATTACTAATATCCTTTTAATCAGAATAAACACAAACAAAAAACTTCGTGTTTTAAATTGGAGAGGGCTCACTGCGACATATATCTGATATACTAATCGGTACACGCATAAAGCAACGACTTACTTTGAGCACATCTGGGGACATCGTTGTGAATAGTAAAAACTCGATTATTTGGGCCATGCGTCAACGTGAGGAAAACGAATTCCGTCTCTCTAAGCAGCGTAACAACGCGCCCATGTGTCGACTCAACCCGCGCAAAACACCGAACTTAGTGCCATCCAAATGAAATCGCTAACCTCGCGATCTTTAAACGTATCAACAAGAATCGACTGAGAGCGGTGTTGCTCAACAACAATACGCTAATGAGCGAACAGCGCACTTCTCCCTTGTCGAACCCTAACCCGTAACAAGTGCATACGAGTGTATTATGCAGTGTAACTGTAACTAGCACTGTAACTTATCTCTCAAACACGAGCGCTATAACAACAACAACTGCAACAGTAAAAATTTGTCGCCCGATTGCATCGTCGGCAACAACTAAGTCAGCACCGCTATCTGCATTGTCAACAAAAAAAGGTTCTACCATACAGACTGGCAGGGATCGCTACATACAATTTAAGTGTAAATTAAGCTCGCGAAATTTAGTAATAGGGAACCAAGCCAAAATAAATTGTAAAAACCCAACAACTGACAGCAACAGATTTGCCATTCTCGCAGAAAATCCAGATATACCTGGGTCTAACAACCATCTCACTAAAAAACCAAAACCGCCACCAATTTTTATTAGAGAGAAGACTCCTTATGCTCTTTTCAACAGAATAGTTCACTTGATTGGGAAAGATAACTTCCATGTTATTTCACTAGCTAAGGGAAACATCCAAGAGACTAAAGTCCAAATCAAAACGGAAGTTACATTCAGAACGCTGACCAAGTTACTCACCGATAATAATCGAAATTTCTACACTTACCAACTTAAAAGTAGCATAGGCCTGCAAGCGGTTCTCAAAGGTATTGAACCAGATGTAAGCCCCACTGATACTTCAGAAGCGCTGAAGATACAGGATCTTAATGCAAAGTCGGTAATCAACATTCTAAACATAGAAAAAAAGCCGCAACCAATATTCAGAGTTGAACTCGAACCGGAGACACACGCACTTAAGAAGAACGAAGTGCACCCAATTTACAAAGTTTAGCTTGTACTGCACCGCAGAATCACTGTGGAAGAGCTGCACAAGAGGAAAGGACCAGTGCACTGCGCTAACTGTCAAGAGTACGGCCATACAAAGTCGTATTGCACGCCTCGCCCAGTATGTAGAGCATGAGGCGAGCTCCTCGATTCTGCAAGCTGCCCATTTAATAGGGATGACTGCAGCACCAAGAATTGTGGTAACTGTGGAGGTAACCATATAGCACACTACCCACTTTGTCCGGTGTGTATAGAATTATAATGCCGCCTTTTTCAACGAGTGTCTTTAGCACCTCTAAAAAGTAGATGGAGTACTTCTTTATATCGACGTTATGTTACTTGCTGAAACACACCTTACAAATAATTACTATTTCCAAATACTGGGCTACACCTTCTATGGCACACAAATCACCCAGACGGGAAAGAACACGGTGGTACTGGAATTTTTGTTGTTGTTATTTTTTTTTTTTTTATTTATTAATGTATTTTATTTAATTTTTTTTAATTCTAATGATTTTACATAAATTAATTTTATTAAATACTACTAAAAAATATTCTAATTAGAAATCGTATAAAACACGCCTTTCGTGATGATTTGCCACAGATTACCTGCAAGCAACATCTGTTGACATACTCGCGCCCAAATGCAATCTAACTCTAGCCGCGGTGTACTGCCCGCCTCGATACACAATATCTGAAGATGAATTTATGAACTTTTTCAACACACACAACGTTTTATAGCAGCAGGTGACTACAACGCCAAGCACACATACTGGGGATCTCGGCTTCTGACCCCAAAAGGTAAAAAGCTGTATAACGCAATCACAAAAGCTAGAAACAAAATAGACTTCGCTTTCCCGGATCGACCTACATAGTGGCCAACAGACCCGAAAAAATTGCTTGACTTGATCGACTTCGAAGTAACAAAAAATATGCCTCGCTATCGGATATCAGCACAATCTCTTATAGATTTATCATCGGACGACTTCACTGTCCTGTTAAACCTTTCCCAACGCACTGAGATCGAGATTGAGGACCGACCGCAAACATTGACACCCTGTAGAACTAACTGGATTAAATTTAAAAAATACGTTAGCTCACACATCGCTCTCAATCCAAGGCTCCACGGCACAGACGACGTGGACCATGTTATTCACCATCTGAAAAATGTTCTTGTTACAGCAGCACGCAATGCAACTCCAGAATCTTCAAACGCACCGCCTAGGCCAAAGAGGTCGAATGCACAGATAAAGCAGCCAGTTAAGAAAAAACGTCGCTTAAGACGAAAATATCATAATACCATCATAGATTACCATCCGCTAAAGAAAATCTTAGAAAAGCCTCTCCAAGATTATCTAAAGCCTTAAAACAGAAAGAGGCTCACAGCCAATGCCGCTATACAGACAGATTATCTCCCTCTACCACCAAATACCCATTGTGGATAGCTCACCAATCACTACACCCACCGGTAGAAGCTATTAACCCAATAAGAAACTCTACAGGCGAGTGGGCACGCAGCGACAAAGACAGAGCATCTATATTTGCCACGCATCTACAAAATGTATTCCAAACAAACCCTGCAACGATTACATTTGCACTACCGCATCTACCAGATGACAACCAGAGGACGCATTCTTCAATCTTTTTTAGTCCGCACATTATAACTGACTATCTAAACTTTTTGAAATTTGACAACTGGGGTACATTATGCCATACCTGAACAGTCACAACAAAATAAAATCACACCAATTTGGATTCTGTGAAAAGCACGGAACGATCGAATAAGTCAATCGAATAACGTCAATTATTCGCACGGCATTTGACGTAGCTCAAGCCTTTGACAGAGTCTGGCTAGATGGTGTGTAGTACAAAATTAAAACAATGCTCCCAAAGTGGGCTCACAACATTTTAGAGTCGTACCGCTACATTAGAATATTCTCTGTGCGATGCAAATTGGCGAAGTCTTTATTTACTCAACACAGCGGACATTCCTGCAAGTAGCAAATTGTTACTATCCACATTTTCTGATAGCACCGCGATCATCAGTTGCTCCAAATGCCCTTCACGAGCAACAGAATAACTGATCTCCTACCTGGCTAATATCGAGAGTTGGCAGTCTAACTGCCGCATAGAAGTTAACGAGCAGAAAAGCAAGCAAGTTACGTTCACCCTTAACAGACAAGACTGTTCTTCGCCCTAATGGTATCACAATCCCATAATTAGCTGAGGTTACTTAGGTCGGAGTACACCTCGACTGACGGATTACCTTGCAAAAACACATAGAGAAAAAAAGAACATCAGTTAATCTGAGGGTCAACAGTGATGACCTGTAAGCCCTGTTGTGCTCCATGGTAAGAATCTCTCGTCTTTCTTCAATGCTAAAAACGTCTGAAACACGATTTTTGCAGTAGTGAAAGTTAGTGGCTAGGAATCTTCTGACTACCTCATCTTGTATCATTACAAGGGTACGTCCAACAGCTCATTAAGTAGAGACTTCTTGTATGTGAAACTGAGAGAGTACCGCCTTTTGTTCCCATACAGAACGAAGCTGCGTTTCAAAGGGAATCGGGCTTCATCCAAAACTATTTGGTTTTGGATGCAGCTTAACGGTTTTTCTGTTGGTTAAATGGTACGTGTAGGAGAAATTCTGATGTGCATTGTCGCTACAGAAGACTCAACATCTTCCAGACAATAGTCTGGATAAAGCATTTATTGATTTATTTATTTATTTATTTATTTATTTATTGTCCACTATTAGTAGTCGATCAAAAATTGAAATACAAATTAAATTACAAAATAATATAAAATTAAAGTTAAAACTAAATGAAAATTTAAATTTAAAATGTAAAATTTTAATTTATAATTTATATAATTTAAATGGAAAGTGATCCAACATTTGTTGCAAGAATTGGGAAAACCAAGGAAAACCCAATTAGATCAACAGTATTAGTAACGATGTTAATTATTATTAGTTAAAAAGTTAAGAATTAGATTTTTGTTAGTTTCAGGGTAATTATGCGCTGATGACACTGTAAAGTTTGTTATAGTCAGCGCTGAGTACCCTGAAAGGTTCGTGCAAAAAGTAGAAACTTTTTCAGTACAGACTCAATTTTATCTTGATGTACTGAATATTGTGGTGACGAAACACAAGATCCATATTCTAAGATAGGTCGGACAATGGCAGTATAAAGAATTTTAGTTTTATAGGGGACATCAAATTCTTTGGACCATCTTTTCACGAATCCAAGAGTTAATTTAGATTCTCTTTGCCAGACTTCTAAAAGATTTGTGCATTGGACTCGTTAATGCACGCTTTACACCTTTTAATCTAAGCATTAGGGTTGGACTCCGCTACTGCAGAGTTAAAGGCTGGTGGTCGGTAAAGATGTCAATGTGTTTAAGTCCATAGTGTCCTGGAAATCATTGTGATCGGACGACCCTCTTGGGTCAATACTGCGCCTATTCCATAAGCTAAAGCATCGGTCGTTAGATCGAATGGCTTCTTAAAGTCAGGTTATCTTGTTTGTTGTATTAATGTATATAACAGTTTTTTTTTCTAGTCCAAAATATAGATTATAATCGTTTCTCGTTTAACTAACTGCTTAAGAACAACTTCTGGGTTCTCAACTCAGTTGTCAGTGTTGTGTTGTTGAAAAGCTTCTTCCAGCTAAGCACGCTGCACTGTGCAGAACAGAATTACTTTTCTTAGTTTTCAAGCGCCGAGAGCGCGTTTTGTTACAAAAATGCCAAGACTCAAGAGCAGTAACGAACCATGCGCAAGAAAAACGAAAAGAAGAGCATGACATGCTTGCTAACGTTGCCCTTTTCCCCTTTCAGAATGTTAAATATAGGTTTTCCTAATGCTGCAAAGTCCGTAATGGAGCACCTATAGTACCTTGCCAGGCACAAGAATGACCTAGCTTCATATAAATTTTTCGGCTCTGGGTAATCCTGAATGGCTTTAACTTTTTCTAGGTCCGTTGTTGTTCCTTCACTTGTGACGATGAATCCCAGAGACTTCACGCTTTTCTTAAAAAAGCTTGATTTTTCTGCTGACACCCGCATATTTGCATCATGAAGGCTTTTGAGAACCCAGTCTACGTGAGAGATATGGGATTCTTCATTTTCTGAGAATATTATCACGTCGTCAACGTAAACGTAACAAAATTTTCCTGTCTGTTCCCTCAGGATGTCATCAATGGTTCCCTGAAATATGCTAGCCGCGTTTTCAGACCAAAGGGGAGTCTTTTGAATTCGTACTTCCCGCCATTGACTGAGAAAGAAGTCTTCTCTCGATCACGATATGCTAGCCATACTACCCGCCATTGACAGAGATAGAAGTCTTCTTTCTATTCTACCACTCAAACGTGTTTATTATAAGGTGAGACCGACTTTTGTATAATGTCATTCTTCAGCAAATTATGAATTTCTTTGTTTACGAAATCAGCTGCCCCCATGGGATATGGGTAAAGTCTGGCGTAAATGGTTTCTTTTTTAGCCGTCCTAATTTTTGGAAACTACAGACGTATTGTATGGTAGTGCCACATTAGGGTCTGCAAAATCTCTCTTTCTGTCCGTTAGGACTTTTAAGGAGGCGCTCCTTACAGCCGGCGGCGCACCGCAGCAATCCACATTAGGGAAAGGACATCGGCGCAAGTAGGAAAGGAATTTTGTTCGACTTCCATGCCCCATTTGTTCAATTCTATGAGCAAAGAGATGCCTTTGTTTATGCTTAAAATTCAAGGCCTGTAATTCCATCAAACGTTGATAGGGTGGTAAGTTGATGAATGTTGCTTTAAAATTAAACATTGATAAAACACATTTCTGGGTAATTCTGGTTATACCATGTATTGAGTGTATTGTAAACACAGAGTTAACGGGACGAACGTCTTTCAGAAGCTCCCGTATTTCAAAGAAACTTTATATCAATCCCCTCTACTGTTCGTATGATAAACGGTAGCAGGGCCTACCCCTAAAAAATTAATAGCATCCGACTCGTAATTGGTGGCATAGTCATTGATTAGTGCTAAAGCACTAGTGGTTACAGTGTCAAAAGCCACTGTGCCCTCTCTTGTATCCTGAGAGAAATGGTTGACCCGGTGTTGTTTATTTGGACTACCCGTGCGTTCGGATCTGGCTGATCTCTAATTAAAAGTAGTAGCTCAGTTAGGCCTCAATGTCTACCGCTTTAGTGATGGGACTGAACTTGAGATTTGCCCTTTTTGTAAAAAAGAGCAAAGCGGAGCTATTGGAAATATGCAAAATCCAAAAGTATGTAACACATAGAAATAATCATCGGAGACCCCATAAAGTATATATATTCTTGATCAGAACGACAAGACGAGTCGATCTAGCCATGTCTGTCTGTCCGTCCGTCCGTCTGTCCGTCCGTCCGTCTGTCCGTCTGTCCGTCCGTCCGTCTGTCCGTCCGTCCGTCTGTCCATCCGTCCGTCTGTCCGTCCGTCTGTCCGTCCGTCCGTCTGTCCGTCCGTCCGTCTGTATGACCGTCTATCTCTCAGAAACTATAGAAGCTAGAACAACCAAAATTTTAACCCAGATTTTTTATTTTTGTACGCTATACGAATTTGTTTTAGATTTTCAAATTTCCTCCCCTGACCCATGCAATTTGAAAAAATCGATTATAAGGTACAGTTTTTAACCGATCAAATTTCTTTATCGCACACATATTAAGTAGACCATTTTTCATCTACATTGTGAATTTCGTTAAAATTGAACAATAAACACGAAAGTTATACAACATTAGGTACCGCGCTATAGTGCGTGGGAGGCTAAAAGGTGCGCGCAATGGCTAAGTACGTGCAGATCTGTGTGTTTGTGTGTATAGCTGTAAATGTAGGCAAAGGGGCTCTCGTAGTCGGGTACACTCGACTACAGACTTCTTACTTGTTTTAAAATGTGGACTTCTTATATCATTGGCCTGTGAATCCGTCTGCTGTGAATATTTCTCTTGCTGATGAGAGGACATCAGAGAGACTGCGCTTAAGCCCCGAAGTGAAAACTCGCAGCGCATCATCACGGAATTTTTCACAAAGAACCTTTGCCATGACTGGTGCGTAAGACATGTTGACCTTGTTGGTCAATAAAGTAAACTTTTTCTCTACTTCGTCGTAGTAGTGTGATAGAGGTAGATTGCCTTGTCTTAATATACCCAATTCTTGTTCAATGACATGTAACGGGCGTTTGTAACTGTATGTGAAATCAAGGCGACTTATAATAGTGTCAAAATTAAATAGTACCAAACGAAGCCAATACCGCATCAGCAGGACCTCTGATTTAACTTCTAATGATTATAATGGCCTGATAATAAAGTGAACTTTCATTATAAAGTTAGAAAATATAATAAGCAGCTAGTGCCGCCTGCCTCCAAGACACAAAAGACCCCTGTACCCCGACAAATTCAGCTAAACATTTGACGGCATCGGTAACACTACTAACAGGCGCTTGTACTTTTGACCTAGGCTATTCGGCGTCCATGTTATTGGAAGCCTGGTTCGAACTGATAGTATGTCTTGGCGCTGAAACTTGAATGCGATAATCACGATCAGAGTCTGAATCGCTTGTACGCGGGCGGGGGCTCTGAGTTGAATAAACGAAAAGCCCAAGGGCTCTATGTTGAACAAACGTAAAGCTCGTGTGTTGAAAAAACAAAAAGCTTATGCGTTAAAAAAAAGAAAACAAGAAATTCTTAAGACAGCATCAAAAGGGGAAGCATAAATATTGTCAACTTCTAAGTATCAGATTATGATTGCTTAACGAATGGTAGAACGCAAACAAATGATAACGAATGGCAGAAAGCAAACAAAGGACAACGGGACTAGCGAGAGATAAAGCGTGCAGCGATACTACCACGAGATAAGGCGAGCAAATTATACGCTTTTGCAATTTTGTATTATTCAAACATTTATAATTATAAATGCAATGAAACTAAATTAATCGAGCTGCTATAACTTACACACGTCAGTCACCAATTCACAAGTTAATGGTGGACTTAAATTCTCTCCTTTCAAATTTTTTAGCCCCTTTGCTTTTTGAAAAAAGAACAAAACAAATGGATTTGTGTAAAATCGAACAGAATGTAATAGGTAAAAATAATCATCGGAGACCCCATAAGGTATATATATTTTGAATCAGGACGACAAGACTAGACAATCTTGCCATGTCCTTCTGTCTGTTTGCCCGTCTGACTGTCTGTCTGTCTGTATGAACGCCTATTTCTCAGAGACTATAAGAGCTAGAGCATTCAAACTTAAAAACTAGATTCGTTGTTTTTGTACGATAGAACGGTTTGTTTTAGATTTTTCAATTCCCTCCCCTGACCACCGCAAAACAAAAAAAAAGAATATTTAGCACAATTTTCAACCGATCAAATATTTTTTTGGCAAACATCACAATTAGAACATTCTTGTTTAATAAATTTCGCTAAGATTGCACAAAAAAACACTGAAGTTATACAACATTAAATATCGTGATATAGAGCGAGGGGGGATAAACTGTGTGTAGGTTATAAAATTGAAATTCTTTTTTGGACACATAATAATTATAACATTCTTGATCAGCATTGTGAATTTCGTAAAGATTGAACAATAAACACGGAAGTTATACAACATTAAGTATCACGCTATTAATGGTGAGGGGCTAAAATGTGCGAGCAATGGCTTAAACTACGTGTAAAACTTTGTGTATGTGTGTGTATGGCTGTATATGTAGACAAAAGGGGTCTCGTAGTCGGGCACACTTGACTATAGATCTCTTACTTATTAGCCCGTTTGCCTTTTTGTAAAAAAGAAGCAAAGCGGAGCTATTGGAAATGTGCTAAATTGAAAAGTATGTAACACATAGAAATAATCTTTGGAGACCCCATAAAGTACATATATTCTGAATCAGGACGGAGTCTCCGACTAACTCTCAAACCAAGCGGACGCGTCTATCATAAAATCAATTTTCCTTTTCTTCAAACTCAAAAACCGAAAACTCTTATCGCTTACATTGCGAACCAAAAACAAATCGCACATAATCGGTTTGTCTCCCCCCCCCCCTACATAGCATGGCCCAAGAGCCTCCCAATGCAGGGGACAGCCGCTTTAGCGGCAGCCCCAAAGCAAAAAAAAGACAGCACACAAAGTTCCATGACGAGTACCCAGATCTCTCAGTATTATCAATACAAAACCCAAGATTCCTAAGAATATCCGCAAAAAACGGTACAAAAAAATTACTGAATTATCGTGTTTCGCAGTCGTTCTGTTCACTTTCGACCAATATAACTTACCCAAAAAACTAGCTGGTTTATTTTTTTGTAAGAGTTCCTGTTCTTTTTCTTGGTTCGCAGCCGCTTATTCGACCAACGCACTACTAACAGCCGCTTAGACTATTGCCTTAAGCTGTTCCGAGACCATGTTATCGTACAACTGGCCCGTACTGGTAGTATATCTTTGCGGTGCGACTTGAATGCGATAATCGCAATCAGAGTCTGAATCGCTTAAATACAGGCGAGGGGTCTGTGCTGGCTAAACGAAAAGCTCATGTGCCGTAAGAGCAAGAAGAGAGAAAACAAGTAAGAAGTCTGCAGTCGAGTGTACCCGACTACGAGAGCCCCTTTACCTACATATATAGCCATACACACACATACACACAGTTCTACACGTACTTGGCCATTGCGCGCCCCTTTTAGCCACCCACGCTCTATAGCGCGATACTTAATATTGTATAACTTCCGTGTTTTTTGTTCAACGTCAGAACGTTGATCAGGAATAGTCCATTTAATATGTGTGCGAAAAAGAAATTAAATCGGTTGAAAATTGTGCCTTATAATCGATTTTATCGAATTGCGGGGGTCAGGCGAGGAAATTCCGAAATCTACAACAAACTTGTATAGCGTACAAACATAGCAAATCTAGATTCCAAATTTCGGTGCTCTAGATCTTATTTTGCGCGATCTACTATACCCCCCGGGCCGCAAATCTCCACTTTTCATGATGTATATGATCAATCTTACCCAGATTCACAACATAGATCAAGAATGGTCTAATTAATGATGTAAGCCAAAAACAAATTTGATCGGTTGAAAATTATGCTTAATAATCGCTTTTTTTTTCAAATTTCGTGGGTCAGGGGAGGCAATACAAAAATCAGAAACAAACTCGTATAACCTACGAACATAACGAATCTGGGTTTCAAGTTGGGTGCTCTAGCTCTCATAGTCTCTGAGGAACAGGCATGCAAGCAAACGGACAGACGGACAGACAGACAGACGGACAGAGCTAGAGCAACTCATCTTGTCGTGCTGGTTCAGAATATATATACTTTATAAGGACTCCGATGATTATTTCCATGTGTTACATACTTTTTGATTTTGCACATATCCAATAGCTCCGCTATGTTTCTTTTTTACAAAATGGCAAAAGGGCTAAAAAAACATAACGGATCTAATGGATTTGTGCAAAATCGAACAGTATGTGATAGGTAAAAATAATCATCGGAGACCCCATAAGGTATATATATTTTGAATCAGGACGACAAGACGAGACGATCTTGCCATGTCCTTCTGTCTGTCTGCCCGTCTGACTATCTGTCTGTCTGTATGAACGCCTGTTTCTCAGAGACTATAAGAGCTAGAGCAACCAAACTTAAAAACTAGATTCGTTGTTTTTGTAAGATAGAACGGTTTATTTGAGATTTTTCAATTCGCTCCCCTGACCATCGCAAAACGAAAAAAAAAGAATATTAAGCACAATTTTCAGCCGATCAAATTTTTTTTTTTGGCAATCATCACAACTAGAACATTCTTGTTAAATAAATTTCGCTAGAATTGCACAAAAAAACACTGAAGTTATACAACATTAAATATCGTGATATAGAGTGAGGGGGGATAAACAGTGTGTATGTTATAAAATTGAAATTCTTTTTTGGACACATAATAATTATAACATTCTTGATCGGCATTGTGAATTTCGTAAGGCTTGAACAATAAACACGAAAATTATACAACATTAAGTATCACACTATTAAAGGTGAGGGGATAAAATGTCCGAGCAATGGCTTAAAGTACGTGCAGAACTGTGCGTATGTATGAGTATGTGTGTGTATGGCTGTATATGTAGGCAAAGGGGCTCTCGTAATCGGGCACACTTGACTACAGATTTCTTACTTATTAGCCCGTTTGCCATTTTGTAAAAAAGAAGCAAAGCAGAGCTATTGGAAATGTGCAAAATCGAAAAGTATGTAACACAAAGAAATAATCTTTGGAAACCCCTTAAAGTATATATATTCTTAAGTAGGACGACACGACGAGTTGATCTATTCTGACCGTCTGTTCGTCCGTCCGTCCGTCTTTATGAACGCCTGTTTCTCAGAGACTATAAAAGCTAGAGCAACCAAATTTTAAGCTTAGATTCGTTCATTCTCGTACGCTATACGAACTTATTTTTGATTTTTGAATTTCCTCCCCTGACCGCCTTAATTCGAAAAAAAACCATTATTTAGCACAATTTTCAACCGATCGAACTTCTTATTGGCACACATTTTAAATAGATCATTTCTATTCTACGTTGTGAATTCCGTTAAGTTATACAACGTTATACAACGTTAAGTATCCCGCAAAAGGCGTGCGCATTGGCTAAGTACGTGCAGAAACCAAATTAGAACAAGTAAGAAATTTTTAGTTGAGTGTACCCGACTACGAGAGCCCCTTTGTCAACATATACACATACTCACACATACACATAGTTCTGCAAGTACTTAGACATTGCGCGCGCCTTTTAGCACTCTGCCGTATATTGCGCGATACTTAACGATGTACAACTTCCGTGTTTTTTGTTCAATCTTAACGGAATTCACAACGTAGAATAGAAATTATCTAGTTAAAATGTGTGTTAATAATAAATTTAATCGGTTGAATAATGTGCCTTATAATTGATTTTTTTGAATAACGTGGGTCAGAGGAATAAATTTCAAAATCTAAAACAAATTCGTAGAGCGTACGAATAAACCAAATCTAAGTTTAAAATTTGGTTGCTCTAGCTCTTATAGTGTCTGAGAAACAAGCGTGCATACAGACGAACGGACGGACAGACGGACAGAATGTACATTCCAAATTTCGTTACTCCAGCTCTTATTTTGCGCGCACCACTTAACCCCCCGGGCTCCATAACACCACTTTAAATGATGTATAACTTTCGAGATTTTTGATCAATCTTACCCAGACTTACAACATAGATCAAAAATGATCTAGTAATGTGTTCGAATATTAAATTCAATCATTTAAAAATTGTGCTTAATAATCGTTTTTTTTGAATTGCGGGGATAAGGGGAGGATATTGAAAAATCTAAAACAATCTGGTCTAGCGTAGCCAGGCATTCATACAGATGGAGAGACGGACGGACGGACAGACGGACAGGCGGACATGGTTAGATCAACTCGTCTTGTCGTCCTGATCAAGAATATATATACTTTATGGGGTTTTCGATGATTATTTCTATGTGTTACACACTTTTAGATTTTGCAAATTTCCATTAGCTCCGCTTTGCTCTTTTTTTTTGGCAAAGGGGCTAGCTTACTTACATACAATGCTGTGTATGCCGGCTATGCGTTGTCATCAAGTATGTTGATAAATGAGAAAAGTTGTGGATGTCTTACATAAGTCAAAGAGTACATGATCGTCGACTTATATAAACAAAGTATTCAAGAACGAGGAAACAAGCAAACATTGTGGTACTGCTCAGCACAATAAAGCTGACATTAAGGAAATATGCCAAACTGCTCTAGGTTGCATTAATTTCAGCTTAAGCAAAAATGTCTGATATACATGAAGCAGCAAGAATTAGTTGCAATAAAAATTAACGACAAAGTTGACAACAAAAAAGCATTCGAAATCTATAACAAACGACATCAACAAGGTAGCCTATCTTTTGCCGAAATCGCAAAAAATAATCTACGGAGCACAGGCATAAGAGAAGTAACTAACTACAAAGATTCGGAAGAGCACCACCCTGCCAAAAAAGGAAGGCCAGTTAGTAATTGCAAAAGCCACCTCGCAAACCAGCCCAACCCTTAATCCAAAACGAAAAGTTCAGGTGCTGCCACACGCTACTTCCAAGAGGACTCTAAAACAACTAAAAGCGACAATTATTCGTAAGAAGCACGTGTGTGGACGAGATGTCCTAGCTGATCTGATCGCCGATGTCACGGATACATATTGTTGTATTTACTCTTATAATATGTTCTTATCGGCTGATCGGGAAACTCACACTTGTAATTTTATTGCAAATTTCTGGGTTGCTCGATCAGTCGGAAGGAGACACATAACAATTTAACCCTAATATTACTGTAGTCAATATCATAGGTTTAAATATCTAATTTAGATTTATTTATTAATTATTTATATTAAATATTGAGTGTTTTGCTGGCTCGAGGTCAAGTGTTTATTTTGTTAAATAAAACTCAAGTTTTTTTTTTTTCTCTGCCGATGCAGAGACACAACACACCCGATTTTGACAATACAACAATACTTCAGCAACAACAACACTACAAAAAACCGTTCACATAAGAAATGCTACACATCACTAACACACCTAAACAACAAAGACTAAACTAAAAAACAGACACTGACAATGTAGCACACATTTACAAACACCTACAAAAATTTAGTTAAAGACTCCACGTTCAATCAGACGGACGAGTAAAAATTTTAACTACTACCAAATTTTCTCCTTTACAAAATTAACAAGTAAGAAGTCTGTAGTCGAGTGTACCCAACTACGAGAGCCCCTTTGCCTACATATACAGCCATACACACACATACTCATACATACACACAGTTCTGCACGTACTTAGCCATTGTGCGCACCTTTTAATCCCCCACGCTCTATATCACGGTACTTAATGTTGTATAACGTCCGTGTTTATTGTTCAATTTTAATGAAATTCACAACGTAGATGAAGAATGGTCTACTTAATATGTGTGCGAAAAAGAAATTTGACCTTATAATCGATTATTTCAGATTGCGGGCGTCAGGGGAGGAAAATTCAAAAATCTAAAACAAACTCGTATAACCTATGAACATAACGAATCTAGATTTCAAGTTAGGTTGCTCTAGCTCTAATAGTCTCTGAGAAACAGGCGTTCATACAGACGGACAGACGGACAGACAGACAGACGGACAGACGGGCAGACAGACAGACAGGGCTAGATGAACTCGTCTTGTCGTCCTGATACAGAATATATATACTTTATGGGGTCTCCGATGATTATTTCTATGTGTTACATACTTTTGGATTTTGCACATTTCCAATAGCTCCGCTTTGCTTCTTTTTACAAAAAGGCAAAGGGGCTAAAAATAATAAATGTTGTAGCGCCTGAAGACGAACTCCGTTGCGAGTCCGAAAAATTGCACGTAAAAAAAGAAAAGGAAAAATTGAGTTTTATTTAACCAAATAAACACTTGATGTCGAACCAGCAAAACACACAATTTTTAACAAACAAAAAAGGTCATCAACACAAAACATTTTTTTATTAAATTAATATCAATCGTTTTTTTCGAATTGCGAGGGTCAGGGGATGAAATTCAAAAATCAAAAACAAACTCGTATAGCGTACGAAAATAACGAATCTAAGTTTAAAATTTGGTTACCCTAGCTCTTATAGTCTCTGAGAAACAGGCGTTCATACGTACGGTGGGACGGACAGACGGACAGACGATCAGACGGACAGACGGTCAGACGGACATGGATAGATCAACTCGTCTTGTCGTCCTGATTAAGAATATACTTTATGGGGTTTTCGATGATTATTTCTATGTGTTACATACTTTTCGATTTTGCACATTTCCAATAGCTCGTCTTGTCGTCCTGACTAAAAATATATATACTTTATGGGGTCTTCGATGATTTTTTCTATGTGTTACATACCTTTCGATTTTGCATATTTCCAATAGCTCCGCTTTGCTTCTTTTTTACAAGAAGGCGAAGGGGCTACAAACATCAATGCAATAGCCATATTACTCTTAAAAAAATAAATATCCCAACCGTTGACACCTTAAAAATCCTAGGTATCACGCTTAACAATAAATATAAATGGAATCAAAACATTAATAGACTCACTAGCTAAAACACTTAACATTATTAGGAAGACCTAAGGTTCAATGCGACATCAATACCTTGATTTCAGTTACAAAAGCATTAATAGTCTCAAAAACAGACTTTGGATTCTTTCTCTATGGAAGCGCAACTAAAATCAAATCTACACAAAAAACTTACTATAATCAATGCAGCTCTCAGGGCTGCCCTGTGGCCACTCGGCACCACACCAACCAACAACCTGTTAGTGGAAGCAAATCTATCAACAGTAAATAGAAGATACAATGCCAAAAACAGCGAGACACATTCAACTCATTCATACCGCTGTTTCATGCACCCCATTTATACCAAGCATCGAAATATTTGCACATACAGTAACACTCAAAAAAAAAACCGATTCATACAATTGCTTCGTTCATTAGCAGACGGCACCTGCAAAATGTAGCACATGCGCACTCACTTATATATCAAACAGTTTCATTAGTAGAGAATGTTTCACTAACGTCAAATCCCCCACTAACCTGCAACACACCAAACGCAACCAGATCACGCATACAACGGGCATTTACAGAGAACATGTAAGAATGTGTCAAACGTCGAGCCACAACGGCGCCATTCCTAGTCCACAGAAATCCAAGACTGAGGTTAAAACCAAAGTCTGGTCAACCACTGACAAACGTAACATCACGAATGTACTGGTAAGTAACCCGCCCATTCAGAAACGTGCCATTTAGATAGACCACACTCATTCAAAAGCCTTATGCACAAGCTAATTCTTAAACTCTCCATATTCCTATCAGCTATCCATTCATTTTGCGGCAAAGGCAGACGCCTCCGAATCTTGAAGAGCACGGTTGTACGCCAGACGTCCAAGTCCAAAAGGGGTGCTCCAAAAATACACGCCACGCCTCAGTGGGGACATTCTAGCAGAATCACTCTCTTTCTGACCACAACAGTCAACGCTGCTCTACACCACGCAGAAGATCCATATGCTGCAGATGCAACAAACAGACAATTATATATAGTGCAAACAGAGCGCCTGCTGAGGCCCAAGTCATTCCGCATAATCCGACGAAATGGAATAACCACGCCCACCAGGTGGTCATTGAGACTGGCAAGATGAGGAGTGAAATACAGCCTCTCGTCAAAGTTAATGCCAACTTCAGACACATACCTGATTCACGTGGCGTTCAGCCGAAAAATTGGATTTCGATAAGCTGACAAACTACCCTTGAACAACATTGTCACAGTCTTATACATTGCCAACCTGACGCGAACATTTTCACCCCACTCGTCAACAGTGCGCAACCACGCTGCTGCATTCGTCTCAATTTGCAACCTAGACTGGCACTCAATCAAGATGAGCAAGTCATCAGCATACGCAGAACACTTGTACACATGCTCGAGCTGCCTGAGAAGAGAATCTTTCATTAGATTCCAAATAATTGGACCGCCGATGAAACCCTGATACTACCACGAACCACATCCACACTCACAGCCTCATTCTTACCTACAACACCCTTCTGCCAGAGAAGTAGCGTCACGACTGCCACATTCAACCAAGTTTCGGAGCACATTGTCCCAACTTAGATAGTCGATCGCATCCTTAATGTCAACAATAGCTCCTAAGACATACGTGGTTCAGCTAGACCCAATTGAGTAATTAACATACTGCTACGCGTCTTCCACATATCTACCCTACCTAAAGCATCCACTATTCACACACCTTTTATACAAAACATTTTTATATACTGGATATATATATAGTTCCAGACACTCTTACACATTACACATTGAAATCATGCAAAGCAGAAGAATTCGTCGACTTTAACATCAAGAATGCCGCCCGTAATTTACCCTCTTGGGAAAACTTATTCAATAGCACACTCATTCAGTCCTTCCATGCTTTCAGCTAGGAGCCGGTGACATTAAGGCTACATACATCCAATTCCTTCATCCTATGGCAATAAAACTGCAAAGTAGAACTTGCGTTACCGCGTCTCTTACATACTCTTCATGAAAAGGCCATTCCACACCTCGAGTACACCATACCCAGACGCCACTCTGGGTATTTGCTGAACCATAAGGGGGGTGATGCGTTCGCGTCAATACCAAGAATGATTGGATCACTAGTAGCCAGTAGTAGCAACTCATATATACATACGGCTTATTTATAATTTAATGTCGTCTAAAACTATATAATATTTATGGTTTTAAACTTACCTTTGAATATATTAAATTAAATTAAATTAAAACTAGGAATATGTACCCGACTACGAGAGCCCCTTTGCCTACATATACAGCCATAAACACACATACTAATACGTACACACAGTTCTGCACGTACTTAGCCATTGCGGGCACCTTTTAGCCCCTCACGCTCTACACCGCGGTACTTAATGTTGTATTACTCGGAAATTATACATAATTAAAAGTGGTGTTATGCATCGCGGGGGTTAAGTAGTGTGCACAAAATAAGAGCTAGAGCAACCAAATAACAAGATGGATTTAGAAATTCGATTTTCCTATCCTGACCCCCGCAATTCAAAAATTCGACTATAAGGCACAATTCTCCATCGATCAAATTTCCTTTTGGCACATATTTTAATTAGACATTCCTGATCTATAATGTAAATTTCGTTAAGATTGAACAGTAAACACGGAAGTGTATCGCGCTATAGAGTATGTGGGGCTAAAAGGCGCGCGCAATGGCTAAGTACGTGTGTATGTGTGCGTATGTGTGTGAATGGCTGTATATGTTAGCAAAGGGGCTCTCGTACTCGGGTACACTGGACTACAGATTTCTTACTTGTTTCGTATTGTGGTGGTCTGGGTAAAAAATTCAAAAATCTAAAACAAACTCGTATAGACTAAGAACATAATGAATCTAGATTTTAAATTTGGTTCCTCTGGCTCCTATATTTTCAGAGGAACAGGTCGTCATACAGACGGATTAAGAATATATATGGGGTCTCCGATGATTATTTCTATCTA
>JBAMBS010000551.1:0-20629 GCA_037044455.1 Zygothrica quintamaculata
CCTGTAATAAACAAGTAAGAAGTCTGTAGTCGAGTGTACCCGACTACGAGAGCCCCTTTGCCTACATATACAGCCATACACACACATTCTCATACATACACACAGTTCTGCACGTACTTAGCCATTGCGCGCACCTTTTAGCCCCCCACGCTCTATATCGCGGTACTTAATGTTGTATAACTTCCGTGTTTATTGTTTAATTTTTACGAAATTCACAACCTAGATGAAGAATGGTCTACTTAATATGTGTGCGTAAAAGAATTTGATCGGCTAAAAATTGTATCTGAAAATCGATTTTTTCAAATTACGGGGGTCAGGGAAGGAAATTTAAAAATCTAAAACATACACGTATAGCGTACAAACATAACAAATATACGTTCCAAAATTCGTTGCTCTAGCTCTTATTTTGCGCGCACTATATTACCTCCCCGGGGCCCATAGCGACACTTTTGCTGATCTTTAACTTCCGAGATTTTTAATCAATATTACTCAGACTCACAACATCGATCAAGAATGGTCTAATTATGATGTGTACCAAAAATAAATGTGATCGGTTGAAAATTGTGCTAAATAATCGTTTTTTTCAAATTGCGGGGGTCAGGAGAGGAAATTGAAAAATCAAAAACAAACACGTATAGCGTAAAAACATAGCAAATCTACGTTCCAAATTTCGTTGCTCTAGCTCTTATTTTGCGCGCACTACAATACCCCCCCGGGGCCCATAACACTACTTTTGCTGATCTATAACTTCCGAGATTTTTGATCAATCTTACCCAGATTCACAACATCGATCAAGAATGGTTTAATTATGATGTGTATCAAAAATAAATTTGATCGGTTGAAAATTGTGCTTAATAATCGTTTTTTTCGAATTGCGGGGGTCAGGGAAGGAAATTGAAAAATCAAAAACAAACTTGTACAGCGTACAAACATAACGAATCTAGATTTCAAGTTTGGTTGCTCTAGCTCTTATAGTCTCTGAGAAACAGGCGTTCATACGGGCGGTCGGACGGATGGACGGACGGACGGACGGACGGACGGACGAGACAGACGGACAGGGCTAGATGAACTCGTCTTGTCGTCCTGATTCAGAATATATATACTTTATGGGGTCTCCGATGATTATTTCTATGTGTTACATACTTTTGGATTTTGCATATTTCCAATAGCTCCGCTTTGCTCTTTTTTTACAAAAAAGGCAAAGGGGCTAAAAACAATTCTATGATAATTTTAGAAAGTAACAAAATCGTTGTATCGAAAAATGTTGTATTATCACTAAGCTAAAAATGTAAAAAAGTAAACTCAATCAAAATTTTTAACAAAGCAGAAACAGTAAGCTTAAGCAACTCCAAATGCGTAGCGAGGCTAATACAAAGAGAAAACTCAACATGCAGTTATAGCAACTCGGAACACATACCGGAGATCGAGGAAATATACAAAAGCATAATCTTGTTAAACGATTTCCATGGCGATGTCACACAAGCTAATAATGAAACCAATAAAGAAACACTAGCTAGACCAGTACAACTAAAGTTGAACGATATCCCATTTTTCTAACGCCTGCTTGAGGACAAGCAGGATTTTAAGGTGGGACAGTTAGCTACAGCAACATTGTTATTTATATTGGTCAAGTACCGCAACATTGTTTCCGATATTAACCAAATACTGCAACATTGCAATGCTGTAGTTGACAACCAAGTGTAGGCTAAACAAAATAGCTAAGTGCTAGGCTAAACAAAATGACCCACAGACATCCACCACAAGTGGATATTTCATAAGATTCCAATAACCCAAGTATCCGCCAACGCTACCTACTCGAGAGGCCAATAAATCTGTCAAATAAACATAATCGACCACCAACGTCGGCGTCGCTGCTCCCAAAGCCAGCGTCACTGCCACTAAACCGTACTTACATTAATAACTAAGAACGAATTGTAAAATTAGTCCTAAGATGATACTTGAATAAGGAACATCTAAAATTTTCAACTTCCAGAAAGTTAATTGGCGCCCGAGTAGGGACCCTTCGGAAATAACGCGATTAAGTTAGACCCGGTCAAAATAAAAATATTTTGAAACATTCCATTGGCCCACCACATTCTTGGCAGGACTCTTCCATAAAAAAGAAACCAAGGACCACAAAGGGGGATCACAAGTCCTGTACACGTCGCAGGACACCTACTGCAAAGTGCTCGTCGCAGGATCGTGAGTAAAGTACAAAGTGACATAAAAGGCACAACATCCGGACAACCGAGAACCGAAAGGAGAACATGTACGACAAAAATAAGTGAAACAAATATAAACAAGTAAGAAATCTATAGTCGAGTTTACCCGACTACGAGAGCCCCTTTGCCTACATATACAGCCGTACACACACATACTCATACATACACACAGTTCTGCACGCGGCTTTTAGACCCCCTCGCGCTATTTAATGTTCTATAGCTTCCGTGTTTATTGTTCAATATTAACGAAATTCACAACGTAAATGACGAATGGTCTACTTAATATGTGTGCCAAAAAATTTGATCGGTTGAAAATTGTGTCTTATAATAGATTTTGTCGAATTGCGGTGGTCAGGGGAGGAAATTCAAAAATCTAAAACAAACTTGTATAGCGTATGAACATAGCAAATTTAGATTCCAAATTTCATTGCTCTAGCTCTTATTTTGCGCACACTACTATACACCCCGGGCCCAATAATGCCACTTTTGATGATGTATAACCTCCGAGTTTTTTGATCAATCTTACCCAGATTCACAACATCGATCAAGAATAGACTTATTATGATGTGTGCCAAAAATAAGTTTGATCGGTTCAAAATTGTGCTTAAAAATCCTTCTTTTTTTTTGAATTGCGGTGGATCTGGGGAGGAAATTTAAAAAGCAAAAACAAACTTGTATAGCGTACGAAAATAACAAATCTAGGTTTAACATTTGGTTGCTCTAGCTCTTATAGTCTCTGAGAAACAGGCGTTCATACAGACGGACGGATGGACGAACGGACGGACGGACGGACAGACGGACAGACAGACGGACAGACGGACGGCTAGATCAACTCGTCTTGTCGTCCTGATTCAGAATATATATACTTTATGGGGTCTCCGATGATTGTTTCTATGTGTTACATACTTTTGGATTTTGCATATTTCCAATAGCTCCGCTTTGCTCTTTTTTTACAAAAAGGCAAAGGGGCTAACAAGTAAGAAGTCTGTAGTCGAGTGTACCCGACTACGAGAGCCCCTTTGCCTACATAAACATATATATTCCGTGTTAATTGTTCAATTTTAACGAAATTCACAACGTAGATGAAGAATGGTCTACTTAATATGTGTGCGAAAAAAAAATTTGATCGGTTAAAAATTGTACCCTATAATCGATTTTTTCAAATTGCGGTGGTCATGGAAGGAAATTCGAAAATCTAAAACAAATTCGTATAGCGAACGAACATAACAAATCTACCTTCCAAATTTCGTTGCTCTAGCTCTTATTTTGCGCGCACTACTATACCCCCCCGGGGCCCATAATGCCAGTTTTGATAATGTATAACTTGCGAGATTTTAAATCAATCTTACCCAGATTCACAACAAGGATCAAGAGTGGTCTAATTATGATGCTTGCCAAAAATAAATTTGATCGGTGGAAAATTGTGCTTAATAATCGTTTTTTTCGAATTGTGGTGGTCAGGGGAGGAGATTGTAAATCCGGGTAGGATTAATCAAAAAACTCGGAAGTTATACATCATTAGAAGTGGTTTTTATGGGCCCGGGGGTGTATAGTAGTGCGCGCAAAATAAGAGCTAGAGCAACGAAATTTGGAAGGTAGATTTGTTATGTTCGTACGCTACACGAATTTGTTTTAGATTTTCGAATTTCCTCCCTTGACCCCCGCAATTTGAAAAAACGATTATAAGTCACAATTTTTAGCCGATCAAAATTCTTTTCTGCACCCATATTAAAAAGATTGTTTCTGATCTACGTTGCGAATTACGTTAACATCGAACAATAGACATGGAAGTTATACAACATTAAGTACCGCGGTATGGCGCTCGTGGGGGGCTAAAAGGCGCGCGCAATTGCTAAGTACGTGCAGAACTTTCTGTATGTGTTAGTTTGTGTGTCTATAGTTGTATATGTAGGCAAAGGGGCTCTCGTAGTCGGGTACACTCGACTACAGATTTCTTACTTGTTTTTTTATTGTATTCATTTATTTTTAAATATCAATAATTATAATTATGTAACAAGTTAACAATTTGCGTGGAGTAGTAACACAAATGTTTGCGATTTGGGCGCAACAGAAGCTGTGTTCGGTAGAAGTCAACTTCGCCATGTCTTCTTTCGAGCCAACCTCCAATATTTGGGGTCAATCAGTGCATCCATCGACCCTTTTGCGAGGTATCCCCACGTAGCTGCTGGAGCGGTCGCATGGGTGTGGGCTACGGTCACCTTTGCTTCAATGGTAAGGTCGTCGATTGGTACCATGCTCGCAATAATAAAATTTGCGTCACCAGAGATTGTTTTGAAGGCGCAGCTAACTCAATTAGAGATAGGTTACACGCACTCGTCGGCTGTATGACAGCACGTTCATCGCCCCCTACCATACCGGTACGGCATATAAAATCGTAGCTTTGGTGACGCTCGCCAGCAAACGACGATCCTGTTACTTTACGTGGAGTCTGCTGCCCTTTTGTGTACATAATGTAGATGTTACCGACAGGACAAACTCGTGTCAAGCATGACTCCGAGGTAGTTTGATCTCCGCAGTTTGAACCCTTTTGTGGCTACTGACCAGTACAGCTTCTGTTTTATGGGCCGCTAACTCCAACCATCGATAAACATGTCCAATAGTTTCGTTGCCACGTCATCTGCGAAGCCTAATGTGTTTATCTAAGGCTAAGTCACAGCACACCATCGTACATTATACTCCATAGCAACGGGTCCAGAATTTATACTTGCGGGAGATCAGCAGGAACTTGGTGTGACGCCAGCCCTTCGCTAGTGTTGAACTGGACCAGTCTCACAGAAAAATAACACCTGACTACCTTCTGAGGTATTTGGGGACACCGAAGCTGGTCAGAGCATCCAGTATGACGTCCCATCTGGCAAAAAGCATTTTTGAAATCTCGTCTGTTAATAAGGCAATTCTTTTTACCACCTCTAGCTCATCTAATGCCTTCGATCGTTTTAGCAGCTATGTTCACGAAGGTGCTGATGTCATCTATCGTTGTCCTCGCTTTCCGGAAGCCATTAATAACCTGTTCCAGCCTGAAATAAATGATCTCTAAGACTATTCAACAGTGTTCAGAAGACGGATTGGTGTGTAGGAAGATGGCTCATTTGACGGTTTTTTGGCTTAGGTAGATGGAAAAATTCCTTCTAGCAAGCAGGTATTAAAAAGTTTTGCAAATTTCGAAAGATGCAGGAATAAGGTAATATTCAGAGCCCAATTTTGGCTCCGGCCCTGGGGCCTTACCGTGCTTAAGGCTGCCACCTGCAGTCAGCAACTCGTCGATAGAAACATCGTAGATACTGCTCGCGCTGAGCGCGTGATGTGACGTCGGAGAGTTGTTCTCCAGAGATGGTCTTTTGAGGAAGAGGGTCTCCCCGATGGTTTTTAGTTCACTGGGTGCCCTTGGCACGGCGTATCTATCAGCATTAAGCCGCTTAACGACCAATTTAAGGCCTTTTACTTTTTTTGTACCGAGATCTGCTACTGAGACACGCTTGGTAATGTGGTCATTCTATCAATAGGTAGGTACATTATGCCGCCTAAATTCCTTCTTTTTCCCAAAACTAAGATTACAGGCTTCCGTAAATTGCGCAGCAAAATGAATAGCTCCGCTTTCAGATTCACTCAGTATACTGACCGCTCGAATTGTATTCACAAATATCCAAGGGTTAAATGTATCCATTCGGTATGCTTTATGTGGCTTTATGGAGGGCAGTTCGCCTTTGAACGCGGCCGCCAATAGTATAGGTTATAGCGACGTGATCGCTTGCACTGTAAATTTCGCTTATTTGACATTGCGTGTTGACGAAAATCGCCGAATTTAAAAATGTAGGGTCAACTGGCGTCTAGCATTCGTTAATGGACAGCCCTATTCTTCTGTCCAGGCATTAAAGTCGTCAGCTATCACAAGCGCGACCCCTTTCATCGTCGACCAGTTTTTGAATTATAGAAACGAAGGCACTTAGCTGAAGACTGGGCGCTAGGTAACAGCTATATATCCACAAATTGCCCACTCTTGCGCGCATAAATCATTTACAATTTCTAAATTTCATAAGTGGTCTAGAGTTTCCACAGCAGATCCAGAATGCAGCCGTCTCATTTATTAGACTCCCGGTGGTGTAGTTAGTAAAGTATGGCAACAGCAATATTTAGCTCTCGTACTGCTTGCTCCAGTAGAGCCTGTGGGGCTATGCAGTGGTTAAGATTTAGTTGCATATAACTTAATATTTTAATATGGCGACAGCTTTACGGTACGCTGAGATTGTGCAGTTACCCGTAGCGTGTTCTATTGTTTTTTTAACCTCTCTTGGCGAAAGGCTACATTTGGATGCTTTATTGCACATTCTGGCTATGTAACCAGGCTCTCCACACCTGTAATATGTGTTAGAAAAATCAACAGAGTTGATTGGTGCAACATGCCCAAACTCCTGACGTTTATAACAACGTTTCGGGTGTACGATTTGCTTTATGTGCTAACCTTCACTTTCGCGGTGGCTACCGGAAAATTGAACGTAGCTGAACGCCACCTTTAACTGCCCTGAGGCTCTTGATAACGTCGGCTGTACGGTGTTTGTCATTAAGCTCGGACTTTACCGGTTAGAGAACATCCAGATCTCAATTTGTGAGGTCTTTACCGGTTAGAAAACATCCAGATCTCAATTTGCGAGGTGTTTGTTAGCGTAACCTAACCCTATTCCCCGTTACCTCCCGAGGTACTGAACCGATGGGTATGACTTCATGAGGTGGAGAATGAAATCTTCGTCTAGAACTCGTCTAGAGTCTGAAGTTTATGTTGCGCTATCTTTTAGCGCGACGCAGCGACTTGATGATTACTGCACAAGTGTGGCTAATTACTAGCCAATTATGGTGTGTCCTCAACTCTGCTGATAGGACTTAACCCAGTACCACGTTATACATCACTTTCCACATTACACATTGAACCTTGTGGCGCACCACCAATAATGTTGTACTGCCGCCGACCGTTTGCCGTGTCGTAGTAAGCTAAAAATAAAGCTCTGGTACATCTAGCTATTTTAAGGCGCTGGTTAACACTGCCAATTTGCGGAAACCATTTTTGACATTTCGGTTTTCATCTGGTGTTACCAGTCTGTCATAGATACGTCGCATGCATTAACTATCCCACCGGCAACGTTGTCGACGTATGATTCCGGATCCGCGTTTGGCTCAATCTGAACGTGCACTATAGACACTTTAAGGGCTTTCTCATATAGGGTTTTTTGGGACCAGCGAGCATGGCTGTGTTGCTGCTGTCGTTGGTGATGCCGTGACAGCGTCACAGTGAGCATTATAGCCAGGTGGGCGCTGTAGGTGTATATGATGATACTGACCAAGTCACACCCCGTGCTACGGCAGGGCTAGCGAAGGTGATATCTACGGTCCAGTGTCTCCCGGCTTTAGCAAAATTGTTGCTGAGGGCCATCATTAAGTAGGATCACATTGAGTGAGGCCACGCTTTCTATCATGACCCTGCCTTTGGGTAATGTCCTAACACTCCCCCATTCGACAGTGCATGCATTGAAGTCTCCAGCTATTATTTCTTTATTTCTCCGTACATACGCTTAATTCGCCGGGTCACGCACTTTACCACTAAAGCATCAGGTCGCTGTTTGCTGTTTCTGCCCGTCGCTCATACCCCCTTTGGTTGCTCTTGGGTTTGTTAATTTGCTCGCCCGCTGAGCTCTTATCTTGTTTGGGCGGGGGTTTACGTTCTCCTATACCTCCTCTGACCTGAGTCACCCGCTTCTTAGTTACCTCACTGTAACTGCAGTTCCGCAACGGTGGGTTCATTTGTGTCGCCTGCTCCACACCTGCTCTCTTGGCCTGTGTGGTAACTTGTATAGCTCCAGTAATTGCAGCTTTCTCGACCAGGTGCCCACTTATCGCTCTTTGTAGCTTTTTAGCTGGACCATGGAGTCTTTCATGCATTAGTTAAAATGTCGGACTGCAGGCTTCTTTTCCATTACTAGGAAGAGAATTTCGTCCAGTGGAGTGCCCATCTCCGTAATTTGGGCCTCAGAAGTTGGAGAGCTTCCCCGTCCGCGTTTAGGTGGATTCTTCATTTTCTCGCTTACTGGGTTTACTCGCCTTTTCCTCTTCCGAGATTTTATTTCTGCCAGAAGCGCTTGCGCACTGAGTCGTCGGCGAGAGCAAACGTGTTTCTTAATTATAAATTAAATAAAAATAATTAAAAAAAAAAACAATAAATAAATTAAAAACAGGTAAAAAATCTGTAGTCGAGTGTACCCGACTACGAGAGCCCCATTGCCTACATATACACCTATACACACATACACACAGTTTTGCACGTACTTAGCCATTACGCGCGCCTCTATATCACGGTACTTAATGTTGCATAACTTCCGTGTTTATTGTTCAATCTTAACAAAATTCGCAACGTAGATCAGGAACAATTTTAATATGGGTGCTAAAAAGAATTATGATCGGTTAAAAATTGTGCCTTATAATCATATTTTTTTCGTATTGCGGGGGTCAGGGGAGGAAATTCATAAATGTAAAATTATCTCGTATAACCTACGAACATAATAAATACAGATTTCAAGTTTGGTTGCTCTAGCTCTTATAGTCTCTAAAGAATACAACCGTTCATACAGACAGTCAGAGAGACAGGGCTAGATCGACTCGTCTTGTCGTCCTGATTCAGAATATAAATACTTTATGGGGTATCCGATGATTAGTTACATACTTTTACTTTTACATACTTTTTGATTTTGCACAAATGCATTGGTTCCGATTTAATAATTTTTCAAAAGGCAAAGGGGCTAATAATGGCTCCTCTAAGAATGGTCCTGTGGATCGCCGATGGCGTTACACGACACAAACTCGAAAATACTAAATTTCTTTAAAATGTCCATATCGACGTAATGTTACTTGCTGAAACACACCTTATAAACAAGTACAATTTCCAAATACAGGCCTACACCTTTTATGGTACAAATCACCCAGACGGGAAAGCACACGATGGTACTGGAATTCTATTTAGAAATCGTATAAAACACGCCTTTCGCAATGACTTTGCCACAGATTCGCTGCATGCAACATCTGTTGACATATACGCGTCCAAATGCAATCTAACCCATGCCGCAGTGTACTGCTCGCTGCGATATACAAGATCCGAAGACGAATTTATGCACTTCTTCTACACACTGGGCGACCGTTTCATAGCAGCAGGTGACTACAACAACACACACTGGGGACCTCGGCTCGTGACCCCTTAAGGTAAACAGCTGTATAACGCAATCACATAAGCCAGAAACAAACTAGACTTCACATGCCCGAGTGGACTAACGTCCTGGCGAACAGAATTGCCTGACTTGATCGACTTCGCACTAACAAAAAATATTCCTCGCTATCGGAAACATAATCCCTTACAGATCTATCATCGGACCACTCACCCGTCCTGTTAAACCTCTCTGGATTAAATTTGAAAAATACGTAAACTCACACATTGCGCTCAATCCAAGGCTCAACGGCAGAAACAACCTGGATCATGTTATTCACTGTTCTCTTTACGGCAGCAAGGAATGCAACTCCAGAATCTTCAAGGGCACCGCCTACGCCAAAAAAATGTCGAATGCAAAGATTGAGTAGCTAATTATAGAAAACGTCGCATAAGACGAGAATGGAAATGCCATAGATTGCCATTGGCAAGGCACAAACTTAAAGACGCCTCTCAAAGATTATATAAACCCTTAAAACAAGAAAAGGACCGCAACCAACGCCGCTATATAGAGAAATTATCTCCTTCTAGCATTAAATACCCATTATGGAAAGCTCACATATCACTACACCCACCAGTTGAAGCTACTAGGCCAATACGAAACTCTGCAGGCAAGTAGGCAAGCACCGACAAAGACAAAGCATCTGTATTCGCCACGCAGGTCCAAAATGTATTCCAGCCAATCCCTGCAACAAATGCATTTGCACTACCGCATGTACCCGATGACAATCAGAGGACGCAATCTTCAATCTTGTGTACTCTGCACGCTATAACTAAAATAATAAAAGAACAACTGATCCTCAGAACTCACCAGGACACAATTTCCAATAGCTCCGCTTTGCTCTTTTTTTACAAAAAGGCAAAGGGGCTAACAAGTAAGAAGTCTGTAGTCGAGTGTACCCGACTACGAGAGCCCCTTTGCCTACATATACAGCCATACACACACATATTCATACATACAGACAGTTCTGCACGTACTTAGCCATTGCTCCTTTTAGCCGCCCGCGCTCTATAGCGCGGTGCCTAATGTTGTATAACTTCCGTGTTTATTGTTAAATTTTAACGAAAATCACAACGTTGATGAAGAATGGTCTACTTAATATGTGCGTAAAAGAAATTTGATCGGTTAAAAATTGTAGCTTATAATCGATTTTTTCATATTGCGGTGGTCAGGGGAGGAAATTCGAAAATCTAAAACATACTCGTATAGTGTACGAACATAACAAATCTACGTTCCAAATTTCGTTGCTCTACCTCTTATTTTGCGCGCACTACTATACCCCCCCGGGGCCCATAATGCCACTTTTGATGATGTATAACTTTGCCATTGCGTGTTGACGAAAATCGCCGAACTTAAAAATGTAAGGTCAACTGGCGTCTAGCATTCGTTAATGGACAGCCCTATTCTTCTGTCCAGGCATTAAAGTCGTCAGCTATCACAAGCGCGACCCCTTTCATCGTCGACCAGTTTTTGAATTATAGAAACGAAGGCACTTAGCTGAAGACTGGGCGCTAGGTAACAGCTATATATCCACAAATTGCCCACTCTTGCGCGCATAAATCATTTACAATTTCTGGATTTCATAAGTGGTCTAGAGTTTCCACAGCAGATCCAGAATGCAGCCGTCTCATTTAATAGACTCCCGGTGGTGTAGTTCGTAAAGTATGGCAACAGCAATATTTAGCTCTCGTACTGCTTGCTCCAGTAGGGCCTGTGCGGCTATGCAGTGGTTAAGATTTAGTTGCATATAACTTAATATTTTAATATGGCGACAGCTTTACGGTACGCTGAGATTGTGCAGTTACCCGTAGCGTGTTCTATTGTTTTTTTAACCTCTCTTGGCGAAAGGCTACATTTGGATGCTTTATTGCACATTCTGGCTATGTAACCAGGCTCTCCACACCTGTAATATGTTTTAGAAAAATCAACAGAGTTGATTGGTGCAACATGCCCAAACTACTGACGTTTATAACAACGTTTCGGGTGTACGATTTGCTTTATGTGCTAACCTTCACTTTCGCGGTGGCTACCGGCAAATTGAACGTAGCTGAACGCCACCTCTAACTGCCCTGAGGCTCTTGATAACGTCGGCTGTACGGTGTTTGTCATTAAGCTCGGACTTTACCGGTTAGAGAACATCCAGATCTCAATTTGTGAGGTCTTTACCGGTTAGAAAACATCCAGATCTCAATTTGCGAGGTGTTTGTTAGCGTAACCTAACCCTATTCCCCGTTGCCTCCCGAGGTACTGAACCGATGGGTATGACTTCATGAGGTGGAGAATGAAATCTTCGTCTAAAACTCGTCTAGAGTCTGAAGTTTATGTTGCGCTATCTTTTAGCGCGACGCAGCGATTTGATGATTACTGCACAAGTGTGGCTAATTACTAGCCAATTATGGTGTGTCCTCAACTCTGCTGATAGGACTTAACGCAGTACCACGTTATACATCACTTTCCACAGTACTGGGCCCAGCATTGAACCTTGTGGCGCACCACCAATAATGTTGTACTGCCGCCGACCGTTTGCCGTGTCGTAGTTAGCTAAAAATAAAGCTCTGGTACATCTAGCTATTTTAAGGCGCTGGTTATGCACTGCCAATTTGCGGAAACCATTTTTGACATTTCGGTTTTCATCTGGTGTTACCAGTCTGTCATAGATACGTCGCATGCATTAACTATCCCACCGGCCACGTTGTCGACGTATGATTCCGGATCCGCGTTTGGCTCAATCTGAGCGTGCACGATAGACACTTTAAGGGCTTGCTCATATAGGGTTTTTTGGGACCAGCGAGCATGGCTGTGTTGCTGCTGTCCTTGGTGATGCCGTGACAGCGTCACAGTGAGCATTGTAGCCAGGTGGGCGCTGTAGGTGTATATGATGATACTGACCAAGTCACACCCCGTGCTACGGCAGGGCTAGCGAAGGTGATATATACGGTCCAGTGTCTCCCGGCTTTAGCAAAATTGTTGCTGAGGGCCATCATTAAGTAGGATCACATTGAGTGAGGCCACGCTTTCTATCATGACCCTGCTTTTGGGTAATGTCCTAACACTCCCCCATTCGACAGTGCATGCATTGAAGTCTCCAGCTATTACTACTGTAGAGTGGCCCCGCGCTTCGTCAATCATGGCATGTTAAAATCTTCGATGGAAGCGCTTGGGGCTATGTAGCAGCTGTATATATATATACCACACCACTTGGCCCGTACGTAGCCATAAGCACACTCGATCTGTGAGCTGAATTGCTGGTTGTTTACAGCTCCAAATCCCGAACAGTCTGCACTAGGAGGTCTTGTGCTGCTCTGCAGTTATTTAATTTAAGTTGGATTAACTTAATTTAGTCGGTTAGCCTTCCTGTTTTTCGGGCATATTTTGCTTAGGGTATGATGTGCCGGATTTATTTCTCCTTACATACGCTTAATTCGCCGGGTCACGCACTTTACCACTAAAGCATCAGGTCGCTGTTTGCTGTTTCTGCCCGTCGCTCATACCCCCTTTGGTTGCTCTTGGGTTTGTTAATTTGCTCACCCGCTGAGCTCTTATCTTGTTTGGGCGGGGGTTTACGTTCTTCTATACCTCCTCTGACCTGAGTCACCCGGTTCTTAGTTACCTCACTGTAACTGCAGTTCCGCAACGGTGGGTTCATTTGTGTCGCCTGCTCCACACCTGCTCTCTTGGCCTGTGTGGTAACTTGTATAGCTCCAGTAATTGCAGCTTTCTCGACCAGGTGCCCACTTATCGCTCTTTGTAGCTTTTTAGCTGGACCATGGAGTCTTTCATGCATTAGTTAAAATGTCGGACTGCAGGCTTCTTTTCCATTACTAGGAAGAGAATTTCGTCCAGTGGAGTGCCCATCTCCGTAATTTGGGCCTCAGAAGTTGGAGAGCTTCCCCGTCCGCGTTTAGGTGGATTCTTCCTTTTCTCGCTTACTGGGTTTACTCGCCTTTTCCTCTTCCGAGATTTTATTTCTGCCAGAAGCGCTTCCGCACTGAGTCGTCGGCGAGAGCAAACGTGTTTCTTAATTATAAATTAAATAAAAATAATTAAAAAAAAAAACAATAAATAAATTAAAAACAGGTAAAAAATCTGTAGTCGAGTGAACACGACTACGAGAGCCCCATTGCCTACATATACACCTATACACACATACACACAGTTTTGCACGTACTTAGCCATTACGCGCGCCTCCCGCGCTCTATATCACGGTACTTAATGTTGCATAACTTCCGTGTTTATTGTTCAATCTTAACAAAATTCGCAACGTAGATCAGGAACAATTTTAATATGGGTGCTAAAAAGAATTATGATCGGTTAAAAATTGTGCCTTATAATCATATTTTTTTCGTATTGCGGGGGTCAGGGGAGGAAATTCATAAATGTAAAATTATCTCGTATAACCTACGAACATAATAAATACAGATTTCAAGTTTGGTTGCTCTAGCTCTTATAGTCTCTAAAGAATACAACCGTTCATACAGACAGTCAGAGAGACAGGGCTAGATCGACTCGTCTTGTCGTCCTGATTCAGAATATAAATACTTTATGGGGTATCCGATGATTAGTTACATACTTTTACTTTTACATACTTTTTGATTTTGCACAAATGCATTGGTTCCGATTTAATAATTTTTCAAAAGGCAAAGGGGCTAATAATGGCTCCTCTAAGAATGGTCCTGTGGATCGCCGATGGCGTTACACGACACAAACTCGAAAATACTAAATTTCTTTAAAATGTCCATATCGACGTAATGTTACTTGCTGAAACACACCTTATAAACAAGTACAATTTCCAAATACAGGCCTACACCTTTTATGGTACAAATCACCCAGACGGGAAAGCACACGATGGTACTGGAATTCTATTTAGAAATCGTATAAAACACGCCTTTCGCAATGACTTTGCCACAGATTCGCTGCATGCAACATCTGTTGACATATACGCGTCCAAATGCAATCTAACCATGCCCAGTGTACTGCTCGCTGCGATATACAAGATCCGAAGACGAATTTATGCACTTCTTCTACACACTGGGCGACCGTTTCATAGCAGCAGGTGACTACAACAACACACACTGGGGACCTCGGCTCGTGACCCCTTAAGGTAAACAGCTGTATAACGCAATCACATAAGCCAGAAACAAACTAGACTTCACATGCCCGAGTGGACTAACGTCCTGGCGAACAGAATTGCCTGACTTGATCGACTTCGCACTAACAAAAAATATTCCTCGCTATCGGAAACATAATCCCTTACAGATCTATCATCGGACCACTCACCCGTCCTGTTAAACCTCTCTGGATTAAATTTGAAAAATACGTAAACTCACACATTGCGCTCAATCCAAGGCTCAACGGCAGAAACAACCTGGATCATGTTATTCACTGTTCTCTTTACGGCAGCAAGGAATGCAACTCCAGAATCTTCAAGGGCACCGCCTACGCCAAAAAAATGTCGAATGCAAAGATTGAGTAGCTAATTATAGAAAACGTCGCATAAGACGAGAATGGAAATGCCATAGATTGCCATTGGCAAGGCACAAACTTAAAGACGCCTCTCAAAGATTATATAAACCCTTAAAACAAGAAAAGGACCGCAACCAACGCCGCTATATAGAGAAATTATCTCCTTCTAGCATTAAATACCCATTATGGAAAGCTCACATATCACTACACCCACCGGTAGAAGCTACTAGATGAAGAATGGTCTACTTAATATGTGCGTAAAAGAAATTTGATCGGTTAAAAATTGTAGCTTATAATCGATTTTTTCAAATTGCGGTGGTCAGGGGAGGAAATTCGAAAATCTAAAACATACTCGTATAGTGTACGAACATAACAAATCTACGTTCCGAATTTCGTGGCTCTAGCTCTTATTTTGCGCGCACTACTATACCCCCCGGGGCCCATAATGCCAGTTTTGATGATGTATAACTTCCGATATTTTTAGTCAATCTTACCCAGATTCACAACATGGATCAAGAGTGGTCTAATTATGATGTTTGCCAAAAATAAATTTGATCGGTTGAAAATTGTGCTTAATAATCGTTTTTTTCGAATTGTGGCGGTCAGTGGAGGAAATTCAAAAATCTAAAACATACTCAACATACCCCAAACAAACTAGACTTCACATGCCCGAGTGGACTAACGTCCTGGCGAACAGAATTGCCTGACTTGATCGACTTCGCACTAACAAAAAATATTCCTTGCTATCGGAAACATAATCCCTTACAGATCTATCATCGGACCACTCACCCGTCCTGCTAAACCTCTCTGGATCAAATTTGAAAAATACGTAAACTCACACATTGCGCTCAATCCAAGGCTCAACGGCAGAAACAACCTGGATCATGTTATTCACTGTTCTCTTTACGGCAGCAAGGAATGCAACTCCAGAATCTTCAAGGGCACCGCCTACGCCAAAAAAATGTCGAATGCAAAGATTGAGTAGCTAATTATAGAAAACGTCGCATAAGACGAGAATGGAAATGCCATAGATTGCCATTGGCAAGGCACAAACTTAAAGACGCCTCTCAAAGATTATATAAACCCTTAAAACAAGAAAAGGACCGCAACCAACGCCGCTATATAGAGAAATTAGCTCCTTCTAGCATTAAATACCCATTATGGAAAGCTCACATATCACTACACCCACCAGTAGAAGCTACTAGGCCAATACGAAACTCTGCAGGCAAGTAGGCAAGCACCGACAAAGACAGAGCATCTGTATTCGCCACGCAGGTCCAAAATGTATTCCAGCCAATCCCTGCAACAAATGCATTTGCACTACCGCATCTACCCGATGACAATCAGAGGACGCAATCTTCAAACTTGTGTACTCTGCACGTTATAACTAAAATAATAAAAGAACAACTGATCCTCAGAACTCACCAGGACACAATTTCCAATAGCTCCGCTTTGCTCTTTTTTTACAAAAAGGCAAAGGGGCTAACAAGTAAGAAGTCTGTAGTCGAGTGTACCCGACTACGAGAGCCCCTTTGCCTACATATACAGCCATACACACACATACTCATACATACAGACAGTTCTGCACGTACTTAGCCATTGCTCCTTTTAGCCGCCCGCGCTCTATAGCGCGGTGCCTAATGTTGTATAACTTCCGTGTTTATTGTTCAATTTTAACGAAAATCACAACGTTGATGAAGAATGGTCTACTTAATATGTGCGTAAAAGAAATTTGATCGGTTAAAAATTGTAGCTTATAATCGATTTTTTCATATTGCGGTGGTCAGGGGAGGAAATTCGAAAATCTAAAACATACTCGTATAGTGTACGAACATAACAAATCTACGTTCCAAATTTCGTTGCTCTACCTCTTATTTTGCGCGCACTACTATACCCCCCCGGGGCCCATAATACCACTTTTGATGATGTATAACTTTGCCATTGCGTGTTGACGAATATCGCCGAACTTAAAAATGTAAGGTCAACTGGCGTCTAGCATTCGTTAATGGACAGCCCTATTCTTCTGTCCAGGCATTAAAGTCGTCAGCTATCACAAGCGCGACCCCTTTCATCGTCGACCAGTTTTTGAATTATAGAAACGAAGGCACTTAGCTGAAGACTGGGCGCTAGGTAACAGCTATATATCCACAAATTGCCCACTCTTGCGCGCATAAATCATTTACAATTTCTGGATTTCATAAGTGGTCTAGAGTTTCCACAGCAGATCCAGAATGCAGCCGTCTCATTTATTAGACTCCCGGTGGTGTAGTTCGTAAAGTATGGCAACAGCAATATTTAGCTCTCGTACTGCTTGCTCCAGTAGGGCCTGTGTGGCTATGCAGTGGTTAAGATTTAGTTGCATATAACTTAATATTTTAATATGGCGACAGCTTTACGGTACGCTGAGATTGTGCAGTTACCCGTAGCGTGTTGTATTGTTTTTTTAACCTCTCTTGGCGAAAGGCTACATTTGGATGCTTTATTGCACATTCTGGCTATGTAACCAGGCTCTCCACACCTGTAATATGTGTTAGAAAAATCAACAGAGTTGATTGGTGTAACATGCCCAAACTCCTGACGTTTATAACAACGTTTCGGATGTACGATTTGCTTTATGTGCTAACCTTCACATTCGCGGTGGCTACCGGCAAATTGAACGTAGCTGGACGCCACCTCTAACTGCCCTGAGGCTCTTGATAACGTCGGCTGTAAGGTGTTTGTCATTAAGCTCGGACTTTACCGGTTAGAGAACATCCAGATCTCAATTTGTGAGGTCTTTACCGGTTAGAAAACATCCAGATCTCAATTTGCGAGCTGTTTGTTAGCGTAACCTAACCCTATTCCCCGTTGCCTCCCGAGGTACTGAACCGATGGGTATGACTTCATGAGGTGGAGAATGAAATCTTCGTCTAGAACTCGTCTAGAGTCTGAAGTTTATGTTGCGCTATCTTTTAGCGCGACGCAGCGACTTGATGATTACTGCACAAGTGTGGCTAATTACTAGCCAATTATGGTGTGTCCTCAACTCTGCTGATAGGACTTAACGCAGTACCACGTTATACATCACTTTCCACAGTACTGGGCCCAGCATTGAACCTTGTGGCGCACCACCAATAATGTTGTACTGCCGCCGACCGTTTGCCGTGTCGTAGTTAGCTAAAAATAAAGCTCTGGTACATCTAGCTATTTTAAGGCGCTGGTTATGCACTGCCAATTTGCGGAAACCATTTTTGACATTTCGGTTTTCATCTGGTGTTACCAGTCTGTCATAGATACGTCGCATGCATTAACTATCCCACCGGCCACGTTGTCGACGTATGATTCCGGATCCGCGTTTGGCTCAATCTGAGCGTGCACGATAGACACTTTAAGGGCTTGCTCATATAGGGTTTTTTGGGACCAGCGAGCATGGCTGTGTTGCTGCTGTCGTTGGTGATGCCGTGACAGCGTCACAGTGAGCATTATAGCCAGGTGGGCGCTGTAGGTGTATATGATGATACTGACCAAGTCACACCCCGTGCTACGGCAGGTCTAGCGAAGGTGATATCTACGGTCCAGTGTCTCCCGGCTTTAGCAAAATTGTTGCTGAGGGCCATCATTAAGTAGGATCACATTGAGTGAGGCCACGCTTTCTATCATGACCCTGCTTTTGGGTAATGTCCTAACACTCCCCCATTCGACAGTGCATGCATTGAAGTCTCCAGCTATTACTACTGTAGAGTGGCCCCGCGCTTCGTCAATCATGGCATGTTAAAATCTTCGATGGAAGCGCTTGGTAACAGCTATATATCCACAAATTGCCCACTCTTGCGCGCATAAATCATTTACAATTTCTGGATTTCATAAGTGGTCTAGAGTTTCCACAGCAGGTCCAGAATGCAGCCGTCTCATTTATTAGACTCCCGGTGGTGTAGTTCGTAAAGTATGGCAACAGCAATATTAAGCTCTCGTACTGCTTGCTCCAGTAGGGCCTGTGCGGCTATGCAGTGGTTAAGATTTAGTTGCATATAACTTAATATTTTAATATGGCGACAGCTTTACGGTACGCTGGGATTGTGCAGTTACCCGTAGCGTGTTCTATTGTTTTTTTAACCTCTCTTGGCGAAAGGCTACATTTGGATGCTTTATTGCACATTCTGGCTATGTAACCAGGCTGTCCACACCTGTAATATGTGTTAGAAAAATCAACAGCGTTGATTGGTGCAACATGCCCAAACTCCTGACGTTTATAACAACGTTTCGGGTGTACGATTTGCTTTATGTGCTAACCTTCACTTTCGCGGTGGCTACCGGCAAATTGAACGTAGCTGGACGCCACCTCTAACTGCCCTGAGGCTCTTGATAACGTCGGCTGTAAGGTGTTTGTCATTAAGCTCGGACTTTACCGGTTAGAGAACATCCAGATCTCAATTTGTGAGGTCTTTACCGGTTAGAAAACATCCAGATCTCAATTTGCGAGGTGTTTGTTAGCGTAACCTAACCCTATTCCCCGTTGCCTCCCGAGGTACTGAACCGATGGGTATGACTTCATGAGGTGGAGAATGAAATCTTCGTCTAGAACTCGTCTAGAGTCTGAAGTTTATGTTGCGCTATCTTTTAGCGCGACGCAGCGACTTGATGATTACTGCACAAGTGTGGCTAATTACTAGCCAATTATGGTGTGTCCTCAACTCTGCTGATAGGACTTAACGCAGTACCACGTTATACATCACTTTCCACAGTACTGGGCCCAGCATTGAACCTTGTGGCGCACCACCAATAATGTTGTACTGCCGCCGACCGTTTGCCGTGTCGTAGTTAGCTAAAAATAAAGCTCTGGTACATCTAGCTATTTTAAGGCGCTGGTTATGCACTGCCAATTTGCGGAAACCATTTTTGACATTTCGGTTTTCATCTGGTGTTACCAGTCTGTCATAGATACGTCGCATGCATTAACTATCCCACCGGCCACGTTGTCGACGTATGATTCCGGATCCGCGTTTGGCTCAATCTGAACGTGCACTATAGACACTTTAAGGGCTTGCTCATATAGGGTTTTTTGGGACCAGCGAGCATAGCTGTGTTGCTGCTGTCGTTGGTGATGCCGTGACAGCGTCACAGTGAGCATTATAGCCAGGTGGGCGCTGTAGGTGTATATGATGATACTGACCAAGTCACACCCCGTGCTACGGCAGGGCTAGCGAAGGTGATATCTACGGTCCAGTGTCTCCCGGCTTTAGCAAAATTGTTGCTGAGGGCCATCATTAAGTAGGATCACATTGAGTGAGGCCACGCTTTCTATCATGACCCTGCTTTTGGGTAATGTCCTAACACTCCCCCATTCGACAGTGCATGCATTGAAGTCTCCAGCTATTACTACTGTAGAGTGGCCCCGCGCTTCGTCAATCATGGCATGTTAAAATCTTCGATGGAAGCGCTTGGGGCTATGTAGCAGCTGTATATATATATACCACACCACTTGGCCCGTACGTAGCCATAAGCACACTCGATCTGTGAGCTGAATTGCTGGTTGTTTACAGCTCCAAATCCCGAACAGTCTGCACTAGGAGGTCTTGTGCTGCTCTGCAATTATTTAATTTAAGTTGGATTAACTTAATTTAGTCAGTTAGCCTTCCTGTTTTTCGGGCATATTTTGCTTAGGGTATGATGTGCCGGATTTATTTCTCCTTACATACGCTTAAT
>JBAMBS010000552.1:0-20347 GCA_037044455.1 Zygothrica quintamaculata
AGATGGTGATCTACCAGCCGAAGCTGATCCGAAGCTGCGCAAAGGCTACAGGGGGGACTCACACAGCTACCCTACCCCTGCAGAAGGAACTGGCAGACACGCTTCTCACTGCAGGAAGCGTGCGAGTAGGTTGGGTAGTCTGCATGATCCGCAGTAAAATAGAGCTTAGATGCTCAAATCAAACCATGCTGCATACTCTGCAACCGGAAAGGAGGGGAAAATCGGGCACATCATACCCTAATCAAAATGTGCCTGAAGTATTGATCGGATCCCACTAACCTCCACAATAAAGTCAATCAAAGATAACTTAAATCACTGCAGAGCAGCGCAATATGTCCTCGCTCTGACTGTTAGTGAGCATGCAATCGGTCTTCCCATCCTAAGCGAACCATACTAGAACAAGGATGATGGTATCTGGGATTAGAGCCGATAGTTCTGGATTGCGAGCAATTTGGAGCTATGAACAACCAGCACTTCAGTTCACAGAGACCACGAGTGCTAATGGCTACGTACCGGACTTTCCCATATGGGTAAATTTTATAAGAGACGATGCGCAGAGCCACTCTACAGTAGTAATAAGCTGGAGACTTGAATGCATGAGCTGTCAAATAGGGAAGTGCCAGAACATCACCCAAAGGCAGGGTCATGATAGAAAGCGTGGCATCACTTAATAAGATCCTGCTTATTAATGGCACAGAGCACACCTTTGCTAAAGCCGGGAGACACTCGACCATAGATATTCGATAGGCCTGTCCTAGCACGGGGAGCGACTGGTAACACCAAACGAAAAACAATCTACGTGTGGAATCTGGAGGTAGCAGCGGCCAGGAGAGATTGTATACGAGCGTGGACACTGGTGAAACGTTCACGTGGTATTTGGATCGGCGTTCAAAATAGTCATGAAAAGACTTTGTAGATGTCCGATACCAGTCGATCCAGATTTGTTAAGCTCCATAGTGGAAGCGATATTTCCGAGGAAACCACCAGTCACTTACCCAACAAACACAGCCGAGGGTATAGTAAAATACACAGATTTAAGAGAAATCACGAAAACAGCAATGCGAATCCGAAATCGGAAAGCTCCAGGACCCGATGGAGTGCCGTCTCAAGCCGTGAAAACCTTCGCAGTCATGAAGACAGCAATTTTCGCTGACCTCTTCAATGTGTGTATAGGGAAACGGGTCTATGGTCGTCACCCCTAAAGTTAAGCAGGTGTATAACGCAATCACAAAACGCAGAAATAAACCAAACTTCGCTTCTTCAGGTTGACCTACATACTGGCCAACAGACCCAAAAAAAAACTCAACCATAGAAGCTATTAAGCCAATAAGAAACTCTCCGCATCTACCAAATAACAATCAGAGGACGCATTCTTCAATCTAGTTTAGTCCGCACGTTATAACTTAAATAATAAAAGAACAACTACAGCCCAAGAAGTCACCAGGACACGACCTAATAAACCAAAAAATTATAATCGAGAAGCCCGGAAAGGATCACACGATTCCCGCAACATAAAGACCTATAAGTCTTCTATTGTGCCTATGTAAAGTTTTTGAAAAATGCCTACTGGAGCATAATGTATGGAGCATAATATATGGAGCATAATGTATACCTGAACTGTCACAGCAAAATACCAACACACCAGTTTGTCTTCCGTGTAAGGCACGGAACCATCAAGCAACTCAATCAAATAACGTCATCTATTTGCACGGCATTTTAACAGCGGGAATATTACTCAGCGATCTTTCTTGACGTAGCTCAAGTCTTTGACAGAGTTTGACAAGATGGTCTAATGTACAAAATAAAACAAGCAAAAAGTCTGTAGTCGAGTGAACCCGACTACAATAGCCCCTTTGCCAACATACGCAACCATACACCCACATTCTCACACATACTTACACATACTCACACATACATACAGTTTTACATGTACTTTGCGCGTGCCATTTAGCCACTGTGCTCTATAGCGAGATACTAAATGTTGAACAACTTCCGTGTTTTTTATCCAATATTAACTAAATTCACTAAGTAGATCAAAAACAGTCTAATTATAATGAGTGCGAAAAAAAATTCATCAGTTGGAAATTGTGCTTAATAATCGTTTTTTTCATATTGCGGGGTCAGGGGAAAATATTAAAAAATCCGAAAAATACTCGTATGGTGGACGAACATAACGAATCCAGATTCCAAATTTTGTTGCTCTAGCTCTTATTTTGCGTGTACCAATTAACCTCACCGCGTTGGATAACACCACTTTGAATGACGTATAATTTCCGAGTTTTTCGATCAATCTTATCCAGATTCACAACAAAGTTCAAGAATAGTCTATTTATGATGTGTGCCAAAAATTAATTTAATCGGTTGAAAATTGTGCTAAATAAATGTATTTTTTCGAATTAGCTCATTTTTGGCAAGAGGGCTAAACATGTAAGAAGTCTGTAGTCGAGTGAACCCTACTACGAGAGCCCCTTTGTCTACATATACAGCTATACATACACATGCTCACACATTCACACAATTCTGCACGTATTTAGCCATTGCGTGCGCTTTTAAGCCCCCAGCGCTCGATAGCGTGGTACCTAGTGTTGTCTAACTTCCTTGTTTATTTTTCAATCTTAACAATGAAGATCAAGAATGGTCTAATTATGATGTGTGCAAAGGAGAAATTTAATCGGTTAAAAATTGTGTTTGATAATCGTTTCTTTTCGAATTGCGTGGGTCAGGGAAGGAAATTACAAAATCTAAAACAAACTCGTATAGCGTACGAACATAGCAAATCCATATTCCAAATTTGGTTTCTCTAACTCTAATTTTGCGCGCACCTCCTAACCGTCCCACCACGCCATTTTTAATGATGTATAACATCCGAGTTTTTAAATCAATCTTACCCAGATTCACATAATGGATCAAAAATGGTCTAATTATGATGTGTGCCAAAAACAAATTAAATCGTTTAAAAATTATGTTTAATAATCGTTTTTTCGAATTGCGTGGTTCAGGGGAGAAACTGGCGTTCACACAGACGGACAGACAGACAGACAGACAGACGGACAGACGGACATGGCTAGATCAACTCGTCTTGTCGTCCTGATTCAGAATTTATGTACTTTATGGGGTCTCCGTTGATTATTTCCACCTGTTACAAACTTTTCGACTTTGCACATTTCCAATAGCTCCGCTTTGATTGTTTTTTACAAAAAGGCATAGGTAACAATGCAAAGTGCCTCTCGTTGTCGGGTACACTCGACCACAGACTTCTTACTTGTTTTTATTGTCAAGGTGATTTACAAGTAAGAAATCTGTTGTCGAGTGTACCCAACTACGTGATCTCTTTGCCAGCATACAGTCATAAACACACAAATACACGCACATACACACTGCTGTATACGCACTTTGAGCTGTTGCGCACGCCTTTTATTCTCTCCGCGGTCTATAAAACGATAGTAAATGTTGCATTATTTTCGTGGCTGTGTTTAATCTTAACGATATTCATAACAAGGTCTTCTTATTATTATTGCCAAAGCGATGTTCGCTCGGTTGAAAATAGTGCTTATAATCTTTTTTTCGTATTGCGTGGGTCAGGGAAGGCAATTTAAAATCTAAAACAAGACAGACGGACAGACAGATGGACTAACGGACAGATAGACGCACATGGTTAGATCGACTTAGCTAGTCGTCCTGATCTATTTTATGGGGTCTTAGATAATATTCTCTACTCCCAGAGAATAACAGCAGCAAAAGTGGCAGAAAGTTAAGCCCCCACCACACCGCAAACAACGACCCGATGCCATAGTGGTAAAGTGCCCGGACCCAGCAAAATACGCGAATGTCCTAGCAACAGTGCAAACCAACAGCGCACTACAGATATATAAGGACAGCGTGCGCGGCGTAAGACGCACAGCGGCAGGAGAACTATTGCTCGAAATGCGGAGGTCGGCAGACGACTCCACTGCCAAACTGTAGCGGGCCGCACAAGAGGCTCTCGGGGGATCGAGCAATAGTAAAGACTATTACGGAAAAGGTACTCATAGAAATAGGAGACATTCCGGAATGGACTGAAACCGCTGAGGTACTGAAGGAGGTATTCAAGATCTTAGGTGGTGATATACCAGCCGAAGCTGTTCCGAAGCTGCGAAAAGGCTACAGGGGAACCCAAACAGCCACCCTAACCCTGCAAAAGGAATAGGCAAACACGCAGGAAGCGTGAGAGTAGGTTGGGCAGTCAGCAGGATCCGCAACAAAGTGGAACCTATAAGTGTCTGGAGTTTGGACATATAGCAGCTAGATGCAGAAACCAAGTTGATGTCTCCAAGCTATGCTTCAACTGCGGAAGCGACAACCATGAGTCCAAAACCACTCTCCAGTAGTAATAGCTAAAGACTTGCATGGGCTGTCGAATAGGGGAGCGCCAGGACATCTCCCAAAGGTAGGATCCTGATTGACAATGTGACATTAATGTCATCCTGGTTAATAATGGCAGTGAGCAAACCTTTGCTAAAGCAGGGAGATACTCGACTATAGACATGACCTTCACTAGTCCTGACCTAGTACGGGGACCGACTTGGTCAGTGTTTAACCTTTACACCCACAGCGACCACCTGGCTATAATGTTTTGTGTGTCACTGCAACGGCAACACCAACGAGTACAGCAAGACAGCCACGCGCGCTGGTATCAAAAAACAATGGATGAGCAAGCCTTCAGAGTGCCCATATACTACGCGCAGATCGAGCCAAGCACGGACCCGGACTCATACGCCGGTGCGCTAGCTAACGCATGTAACGCATACATGAAGACACACTGGTAACACCAAACGAAAGCCAGTCAATTGGTGGAATCAAGACATAGCGGCGGCCAGGAGAGAAGGCATTAGAGCGAGGAGACTATTGAAACGCTCACTCAGCAGACCCAATTTTAATTAGAAGCATTTCGCAACAGAAGACGCACCCTCGCCGAAACAATAAGAGACAGCCAGAACCGGAGCTGGGAAGAACTATGCAATGAGGCCGAATTGCAACCATTTGGATCGGCGAACAAATTTTTTTTTTTTTCTTTGATTACTTGGCTTTATTTTTTGGATCTACTCTTTTAGAGTCTAACAAAAAGTAGTACATATCTTAAATTCTATATTATGTACCCGTTACTGGGATGTAATGTGTGGGCTTCTAAATAATATTCGTTGGGTTGGCATGTCGTTACGACGATGGCGGGACCGGTGAAGTTGACCCAATAAATCTCTTGCGAGGATGGGTACGGAGCTTGTTTTGATATCTAGCTCTTAAATGGGCAATAACGTCTCTGACGGGTGGAATGTATAGATCCTTGTGGATGTGCTCGTTCCGTTCGTACCCCGGTGATAGTTCTAAGAATCTTGGATTGTGCCCTTTGCATGATTTCGATGTTACTGTGACTGGCAGTCTCCCCCAGCTCGGAGCCATAAGTCCATATTGGCTTTAAAAATGTATTGTACAATAAGACTTTATAATCGAGGCTAAGGGGAGAGTAAGACCTGATAAGCCAGTGGAGACTGTTGGCCCTCAGTTTAAAAGATGTTCTTTTTTTAGCCCCTTTGCCTTTTTGTAAAAAAGAGCCAAGCGAAGCTATTGGAAATGTGCAAAGTCGAAAATTATGTAACACATAGAAATAATCATCGGAGACCCCATAAAGTATATATATTACTGATCAGGACGACAAGACGAGTTGATCTAGCCATTTCCGTCTGTCCGTCCGTATGAACGCCTGTTTCTCAGAGACTGCAAGAGCTCGACCAACCAAATTTGAAACCTAGATTTGTTATGTTTGTACGCTAGACCACTTTATTTTAGATTTTTAAATTTCCTCCCCTGAGAACCACAATTCGAAAAAAAACAATTATTAAGCACAATTTTCAACCTATTGAATTTTTGGCACACATCATAATTAGACCATTCTTGATCCATGTTGTGAATCTGGGTAAGATTAATTTTAAAACTCGGAAGTTATACATCATCAAAAGTGGCGTTATGGGGCCCGGGGGGGTCTAGTAGTGCACGCAAAATAAGAGATAGAGCAACACAATTTGGAATCTATATTCGTTATGTTCGTTCGCTATACGGGTTGTTTTAGATTTTCGAATTTCTTTCCCTGACCACCGCAATTCGTAAAAATCGTACATAAGCCACAATTTTTAACTGATCAAATTTATTTTTCGCATACATATGAATCGTCGCCGTCTATCGAGGTGTACGCCGAGATAAGTAACCTCCGATGATTTTGGGATTATTATACCGTTAAGTGAGGGCGAAGGACAGTCTTGTCTGTTGAGGATGAAAGTAACGTGCGTGCTTTTCTGCTCATTGACTTTTTTGCGCTAGTTAGACAGCCAACTCTCAATGTCAGCCAGGTAGGAGATCAGTTGTTCTGTTGCGTGTAAGGGGCATTTGGAGCAACTGATGATAGCGGTGTCATCGGCGAATGTAGATAATTCCAATTTGCTGTTAGTAGGAATGTCGGCTGTGTACAGTTAATATAGTATAAGGAGCGTTGTTTTAATTTTGAAGATTAGGCCATCTAGCTAGACTCTGTCGAAGGCTTGGGCTACGGCCAGAAAGATCGCTGAGCATAATTCTCGGTGTTCGAATGCCGTGCGTATAGTTGATGTTATATGGTTGACTTGCTCGATGGTGCCGTGCCTTTCACGAAAGCCAAATTGGTGTGATGGAATTTTGCTGTGGCTATACAGGTATGGCATGATATACCTCAGTAGGCATTTTTTAAAAAGTTTCGGAAGGCACGATAGAAGGCTAATAGGTCTATATGATGTAGGAACCGAGTGATCCTTTCCGGGCTTAGGTATCTTGATTATGATAGATTTTTTCCAACGGTCTGAAATGTAGTGCAAATGCATTCGTTGTAGGGTTTGGTTGAAATGCGTTTTGTAGGTGCGTGGCAAATACATGTGGTCTGTCTTTGTCGCTGCCTGCCCAATCACGTGCAGAGTTTCTTAGTGGCTTAATAGCTTCTACCGGTGGGTGTAGTGTTGGGTGGGCTTTCCATAATGGATATTTAGTGTTAGAGGGAGATAATTGCTCTATGTATTGGCGATGGCTGCAGTCCTTTTCTTGTTTTAGTGCATCAGATAATATTCGAGAGGATACTCTGAGTTTTTCTTTAGCGGATGGTGATCTATGTGTTTCCCATTCTCGCCTTCAGCGATTCTTTTCATTAATTAGCTGTTCAATCTGCGCGTTCGACCTTTTTTGTCTAGGCGGTGCGTTTGGAGTTTAGGGAGTTGCATTGCGCGCTGCCCTAACGAAAACAGTCTCCAGATATTGGATGACATGGTCCACGTCGTCTGTACTGTGGAGTCTTGGATTAAACGCGATGTTTGCACTAACGTATTTTTTAAATTTAATCCAGTTAATTCTACTGGAAATCAGTGTTTGCGGTTGGTTCTCAATATCAGTGCGTTGGGAAAGGCTTAACAGGTGAGTGGTCCGATGATGCATCTATAAGAGATTGTGCTGACATCTGGTACCGAGGAATATTTTTTGTTACTGCGAAGTCGATCAGGTCCGACAATATTTTCGGTTCTGTTGGCCAGTATGTAGGTCGGCCCGGGGAAGCAAAATCTAGTTTGTTTCTAGCTTTTGTGATTGCGTTATACAGCTGTTTACCTTTAAGGCTCATGTGCCGAGATCCCCCAAGTGTGTGCTTGGCGTTGTAGTCACCTGCTGCTATGATACGTTCGCCCAGAGTGTTGAAAAAATTCATAAATTCGTCCTCAGAAATTGTGTATCGAGGCGAGCACTACACCGCGGCTAGAGTTACATTGCAGTTGGGCGCGAGTATGTCAACAGATGTTGCTTGCAGGTAGTCTGTGGCAAAGTCATCGCGAAAGGCGTGTTTTATACGATTTCTAATTAGGATTCCAGTACCATCGTGTGCTATCCCGTCTGGGTGGTTTGTGCCATAGAAGGTGTAGCCCTGTATCTGAAAATTGTACTTGTTAGTAAGGTGTGTTTCAGCATTACGTCGATATGCTCGTTGTGAAGAAATTGAGTAATTTCTAGTTTGTGTTGTGTTACACCATTGGCGTTCCACAGGACCAATCTAAGACGAGCGATTTTTTGAGCTGTTGGGATGCAAGCAATTGCATCAAAAGATTTTGATTGCGCATGAGGTCTTGCATTGTCGTGCGCATCAATGTCATGAATTCTATCATGTTTTAATGCAGGTCCAATAACAGAGTTTCGATGCTGTTTTGCAGAGGTGTTGTTTGTTGCTGAGCTTGTTTTTGATCTTCATGAGCTGGAGATGGTGGACGAATAGTCTTTGCGGAGGTTTCCAGACTTGACTTAAGTGCATTTGCAAATGAGAAGTTTTTATTTAATTTAGATCGAGTAGATGTATCTGGTGATGCTAAGTTCTTATTAGATTTGGGGGGCATAGAAGTACTCCAAATAGGTTTTAGAAGTGCTGAAGACATTCGTTGATTAAGGCCGTACTTTAACACTTTGTACACCGGACAGCCTCGGTAGTTTGCTGTATGGTTACCTCCACAGTTACCACACTACTTAGTGATGGAGTCATCCCTATTAAGGGGGCATCTTGCAAAACCGTGGAGTTCACCACATGCTCTTCATACATGGCGAAGCGTGCAATACGACATTGTATGGCCGTACTCTTGACAGTTAGCACATTGCACTGGTCCTTTCCTCTTGTGCGGTTATGCCACCGTGATTCTACGGTGCAGTAGAAGCTGGACTTTATAGATAGGACGCACCTCATTCTTCTTAAGTGCGTGTGATTCCGGTTCGAGTTCGACTCTGAATATTGGTTGCGGCTTTTTAGCCCATTTGCCTTTTTGTAAAAAAGAGCAAAGCGGAGCTATTGGAAATATGCAAAATCCAAAAGTATGTAACACATAAAAATAATCATCGGAGACCCCATAAAGTATATATATTCTGAATCAGGACGACAAGACGAGTTGATCTAGCCCTGTCCGTCTGTCTGTCCGTCCGTACGTCCATCCGTATGAACGCTTGTTTCTCAGAGACTATTCGAGCTAGGGCAACCAAATTTTAAACCTAGATTAACCATTTTCGTACGCTGTACAAGTTTGTTTTTGATTTTTCAATTTCCTCCCCTGAACCCCGCAATTCGAAAAAAAAACGATTATAAGACACAATTTTCAACCGATAAATATTTTCTTTTGCACACGTACCAATAAGACTATTTCTGATCTACATTGTAAATTTCGTTAAGATTGAACAATAAACACGGAAGTTATACAACATTAGGCACCGCGTTACAGAGCGCGTGCGGCTAACGGGCGCAATGGTTAAGTACGTGCAGAACTGTGTGTATAGCTGTATGTGTAGGCAAACAGGCTCTCGTAGTCGGGTACACTCGACTACAGACTTCTTACTTGTTAAAGTTGGATGGTAGCGATCTTCAGGAATAACAAGAGCACAAGTTTGCTCTATTGTAACATTAGATCACTCTAATGCAAAAATAAGGTCAAGTAAACGCCCATTATAATTACGGAAAGCATTAACCTGACAGAGTGATAGTTCTAATAAAGACTCAATAAATTCATTGACAGTTACTGGTGACACAACAAGATTTCCGTATGGTAGAAGAGGATCACCAAGCTGCTAAGATTTTGCTTTAACACGAGGCATTCTGGGCGTCCATGCAAATATTCAGGCAATTGTTGAGTTGAGCTCTGACCACTTGCCATTAATTATAACATTAAACGCTCAGGCGACAGAGTATCCAGTTGTGGAGCGTATCATATCAAAACACTAACTTGGAGTTGTTTCAGTCGTTGTTGCAGCAATCGCTGGATTTGAACATTGAAATTCGCACGGACGAGGATATTGATGATGTCCTAGAAATATTTTCAGAAAAAATTTGTGTTGCTGCATCAGTAGCTACGCGCAAACCGTCACGAAGAATAGCTGGTGCCGGTATTCCACTCACAAGTGAGATCCGTCATCCAATTGATAAGGCCACTTGGAATAGAGCGCAGTCTGTTCTTCGACGGTCTTTGGTTATTTTTAGATCTGAGGCTAGCTAACACTGGCACGGATAGTGAGGCAATTCATTCATTGTGGAAGACCACACGGGCTATTAAGAGAAGATGTCCCAGGAAAGCGCCTCTGATGGATGCAAATGGGTCTTGGTGTCGGTCAGATATAGAACAGGCAGAGGCATTTGCTAAACATCTAGCTGGTAGATTTGTGCCCAATGACCTAACTTGCCAGCAGGATATTGACAATGTAATGGATACGCTTGACTATCCGCTCTAAATGGATCTGCCAATTCTGCCTTTTGAGCTAGTGACCTAGCTTTGGTCATTGGACGTCAGCATTCCGGCAAAGCACCAGGCCATGATAATATCTGTAATGCAACTTTAAAGGCTTTTCCTGATTATGCAATAAAATTCCTTACTATTGTCTTCAATGCAATAGTGAGGTTGCAATACTTTCCTGCGCAGTGGAAACTGGGTATAATTTCCATGATACCAAAGCCTGGAAAGCCAGAAAGTGATACTGCGTGTCCGTCCGTCCGTCCGTATGAACGCCTGTTTCTCAGAGACTATAAGACCTAGAGCAACCAAATTGAATTCTAGATTCGTTATATTCGTACGCTGTACAAGTTTGTTTTTGATTTTTCAATTTCCTCCCCTGACCACCGCAATTCGAAAAAAACGATTATTAAGCACAATTTTCAACCGATCAAATTTATTTTTGGCACACATCATAATTAGACCGCTCTTGATCGATGCTGTGAATCTGGGTAAGATTGATCAAAAATCTCGGAAGTTATAGATCAGCAAAATGGGCGTTATGTGCCCCGGGGGGGTATTGTAGTGCGCGCAAAATAGGAGCTAGAGCAACGAAATTTGGAACGTTGATTTGTTATGTTCGTACGCTGTACGAGTTTCTTTTAGATTTTTCAATTTCCTCCCCTGACCACGGCAATTTGAAAAAAACGGTTATTAAGCACAATTTTACACCGATCACATTTATTTTTTGTACACATCATTATTAGACCATTCTTGATCGATGTTGTGAATCTGGGTAAGATTGATCAAAAATCTCGGAAGTTATAGATCAGCAAAAGTGGTGTTTTGGGCCCCGAGGGGGTATTGTAGTGCGCGCAAAATAAGAGCTAGAGAAACGAAATTTGAAACCTACATTTATCATTTTCGTACGCTGTACAAGTTTGTTTTTGATTTTTCAATTTCCTCCCCTGACCACCGCAATTCGAAAAAATCGATTATTAAGCACAATTTTCAACCGATCACATTTATTTTTGGTACATATCATTATTAGACCATTCTTGATCGATGTTGGGAATCTGAGTAAGATTGATCAAAAATCTCGGAAGTTATAGATCAGCAAAAGTGGCGCTATGGGCCCCGGGGGGGTAATGTAGTGCGCGCAAAATAAGAGATAGAGCAACGAAATTTGGAACGAATAATTGTTATGTTTGTACGCTATACGAGTTTGTTTTAGATTTTTCACTTTCCTCCCTTGACCCACGCAATTTGAAAAAATCGATTTTCAGATACAATTTTTAACCGAGCAAATTTCTTTTACGCACACATATTAAGTAGAGTATTTTTTATCTACGTTGTGAATTTCGTTAAAATTGAACGAAAAACACAGAAGTTATACAACATTAAGTACCGCGCTATAGAGCGTGGGGGGCTAAAAGGCGCGCGCAATGGCCAAGTACGTGCAGAACTGTGTGTATGTATGAGTATGTGTGTGTATGGCTGTATATGTAGGCAAAGGGGCTCTCGTAGTCGGGTACACTCGACTACAGACTTCTTAATTTTTCAAATTGCGAGGGTCAGGGAAGGAAATTGAAAAATCCAAAACAAACTCGTATAGCGTACAAACATAACAAATATACGTTCCAAATTTCGTTGCTCTAGCTCTTATTTTGCGCGCACTACATTACCCCCCCGGGGACCATAGCGCCACTTTTGCTGATCTATAACATCCGAGATTTTTGATCAATCTTACTCAGATTCACAACATCGATCAAGAATGGTCTAATTATGATGTGTTTCAAAAATAAATTTGATCGGCTGAAAATTGTGCTTGATAATCGATTTTTTCGAATTGCAGTGGTCAGGGGAGGAAATTGAAAAATCAAAAACAAACTTGTACAGCGTACGAACATAACAAATCTAGATTTCAAGTTTGGTTGCTCTAGCCGTATAGTCTCTGAGAAACAGGCGTTCATACGGACGGACGGACGGACGGACGGACGGACGCACGGACGGACGGACAGACAGGCAGACGGACAGGGCTAGATGAACTCGTCGTGTCGTCCTGATTCAGAATATATATACTTTATAGGGTCTCCAATGATTATTTCTATTTGTTACATACTTTTGGATTTTGCATATTTCCAATAGCTCCGCTTTGCTCTTTTTTTACAAAAAAGGCAAAGGGGCTAACTAGATCATTAGGCCAAAAACTTTTGCAACTGTGTTGAAAATAACAGCCGAGATACTAATTTTAAAAAAGGATATTTTCCTGATATTTTCCGGACAATTTCAAATTCGATTGGATGTATGAGTTTACATCATCAACCGAAGTATCCGGCGATAGCCTGGATACGGAAATTTGCTTCTTATACGGAACAACAGACAGGGGCTTAACGGAAGTGTTAGCCTCACGGGGTAATCTCATTGTTTGAGGTGGATTTTCAATAGGATTGTTAATAGGTAACACCTGTCATATTAACACTATTGGCAACGGAATTATGCACATTATTATTTTCAGTGGGAATTGGGGAACAAAACCTCATCAACTGTACTGAATTATTATTATTATTATTCACTACAGCTGCTGGTGATAACGGACATAGCATTGGGGTAGGCAAAGTTATTGAGCCAGAAGAACAAGGTATATCTATCGTCGGCTCAGACGATTGGGATGATAATTTTAAATTATTAAGTTATTAAAATTATCATCCAAATTTTTAAAATCCCAATGCAGTTTAGTAAAGGCTGCACTTGGGGTATCAAGACCACGCCTTGTTTTCCTCATGAACTTTTGTAAGTTCATTTCAGCTTCCCGACAAGACTCGCAACACCACCTAAGACCGGATTTATTACTAATCAGGTCTTTGATTCTGCTTGTGTAACCGGCACACTTAATATCTATGACGTTGTCAAACAGCCAACAATCAATTAAATCAAAGCTTTGATGTCCGAAGAGCATTTACAATTTTTTGACCAGCAGACAAACATAGTTATAAAATCGGTAAAATAGTGTAGTGCACACGAAAATCAAAAAAGAAGATAAAATAGCAATAATAAAACAAAAACAAATATTAAGCTAACTAACGGAATATTATCTCTACAGTTGCCGAAAATGTAAACAGATCACACTAACAACAACTAATAAATGAGACACCGCATACAACATCAATAAAGTAAGGTGAATATGCACAATGTGCAAGAGATAAAAAGTAGCGAAATAAATTAAATTTTCCACAGCTGCACACAAAACCAAATAATAAGACCAAAAATGAAAACAAAAACAAAAAATAGAGAGACAATTGAAGCACAAGCACCAATAAAATATATGTAACAAAAAGAGAATAATAGATAAGCACGTTAAATAGCACCAACACCTTGAACGGAACGAAACTAAGTTAATTTATTTAAATTAGATTAATTATGAAATATTTAATATTGATATAATCCAAAAACACAAATATTAAATATTAAATAAGAAGACAAAAACACGTATATACAAAGTGAAGGTTAAGTGGTTATATGAGCCAGAAAGTTTTGCAACAGAGTGTGTTGAAAATATCAGCCGGAACACTAACTCTAAAAGAGGATATTTCCCTGACACAATTAAAGTTAAATTTCTTTACCAAAATATTTACTTTTTTAAGGTCAAACTCGGAAAATTTCATATACGATTGGATGTAAGAGTTTCCATGATCAACCAAAGTATCCGGCGATAGCCTGGATACGAAAATTTTTCCTATACGGAACAACAGACAGGGGCTCAACAGAAGTATTAGCCTTAGGAGGTAATCTCACCGTTTGAGGTGAATTATCAATAGGATTGTTAATAGGTGGCACCTGTGAAGTCATATTAACATAATTGAAGCTATCCACATTATTATTTTCAGTGGGAATTGGGGAACAAAAACTCGTCAACTGTACTGAATTATTATTATTATTATTCACTACAGGTGCTGGTGATAACGCACATAGCATTGGGGTCGGCAAAGTTATTGAGCCAGAAGAAGATATCTATCATCGGCTCAGACGATTGGGAAGATACTTTTAAATTATTACAACAAAAATTAAATATTAAATAAGAAGAATACAAAAATACGTCTACACACAACGAAGGTTAGTCGCTTATTAAACCAATTTATTCTCCTGGGCCTGATGGAATTCCGGCATGTGTACTCAAATACTGTGCTGGTTCTCTATGTAAACCTTTATTTAAATTATTTGAGTTGTCTGTTAGTTTCAGTTCATTCCCAACCATTTGGAAGGAATCATATATAATTCCTCTCCATAAGAATGGTTCAATGTCTGATATTAAGAACTCTAGGCGTATTTCCAAGTTGTCTGCTATTCCTAAAGTGCTTGAGAAATTGATAACGTCTCAGCTTCAGCACTTTTGTAGATCGATTATATCACCTAGCCAACATGGTTTTGTGAAATCTCAATCTACAACCACTAACTTACTTGAATTTAGTTCTTCTGTTATTAAAGGATTTCGGAATAATATGCAGACTGATATTATTTACACGGATTTCAGTAATGCTTTTGACTCCGTAAATCACTCTCTCTTGATTACTAAGTTGAGTTTGATTGGATTTCCTCAAGACCTTCTTAACTGGATCGATGATTACCTTAGATTGCGAATACAACGCGTAATGTTTAGAACATCATTATCTAAGTCCGTATATGTTACATCTGGTTTCCCCCAGGGCAGTCATCTAGGTCCGTTACTTTTTAATCTTTTTAGCCCCTTTGCCTTTTTGTAAAAAAGAAGCAAAGCGGAGCTATTGGAAATGTGCAAAATCGAAAAGTATATAGCAAATAGAAATAACCATCGGAGACCCCATAAAGTATATATATTCTTAATCAGGACGACAAGACGAGTTGATCTAGCCCTGTCCGTCTGTCTGTCTGGTCAGTCCGTCCGTCTGTATGAACGCCTGTTTCTCAGAGACTATAATAGCTAGAGCAACCAAATTTTCAACTTAGATTTGTTATTTTCGTTCGCTATACGAGTTTTTTTTTATAATTTTGAATTTTCTCCCTGGACACCCGCAATTCGAAAGAATCGATTATAAAGCACAATTTTCAGCCCTTTAATATTTTTTTTGGCCCACATAATAATTACAGCATTTTTGATCTACATTATGAATTTCGTCAAGATTGAACAATAAGCACGGAAGTTGTACGACATTGAGTAATGCACAATAGATCGCGGAGCTAAAAGGCGCGCACAATGGCTTAAAGTACGTGCAGAACTGTATGCATTTGTGAGTATGTATGTGTATAGCTGTATATGCAGGCAAAGTGGCTCTCGTAGTCGGGTACACTCGACTACAGATTTCTTACTTCTTTCTTTATGGTAAGCCGTCTGTAACCTCAGCAGATTTCTGGATTGTGATACCATTAAGTGACGGTGAACGACAGTCTTGTCTGTTAAGGGTGAACGTAACGTGCTTACTTTTTAGCTCGTTAACTTTTATGTGCCAGTCAGACAGCCAACTCTGCATATCAGCCAGGTAGGAAATCAGCTGTTCGGAAAATGTGAGATAGTAACAATTTGCTGCTTGTAGGAATGTCTGCGGTGTTGGTTAAATATAGTGTAGGACCAAGTACACTGCCTTGAGGAACTCCAAATTTTGTGATGTGCTCTTCAGAAATTGACAAATTGCATAGCACAGAGAATGTTCTATTATAGATGTATGACTCTTAGCGGTTGTGAGTCCACTTTGGAAGCATTGTTACCCCCTTTGCCTTTTTGTAGAAAAGAATCAAAGCGGAGCTATTGGAAATGTGCAAAGTCGAAGAGTATGTAACAGGTAGAAATAATCATCAGAGACCCCATAAAGTATATCAATTTTGAATCAGGACGACAAGACGAGTTGATCTAGCCCTGTCCGTCTGTCTGTTGGTCAGTCCGTCCGTCTGTATGAACACCTGTTTCTCAGAGACTATAAGAGCTACAGTTACCAAATTTTAAACCTAGAATTTTTAAATTCGTACGCTATACGAGTTTGTTTTAGATTTTCGAATTTCCTTCCTTGACCCACGCAGTTCGAAATATTCAATTACAAGGTACAATTTTCAACCGTTCAAGTTTTCTTTTGGTGCTCATAATAATTAGAGGGTTTTTGATCTACATTATCAATTTCATAAAGATTGAATAATAAACACGGGCGCATTATCCGCGATCCTAGAGATCAAAATAGAGGCAGTACTCAAAATGAGGAGAGCGTATTGAGGCATACAAACTGCATCTATTATGCTGGAGTCCAAGACAGCAGCAAAATTGGCAGATATGCGCAAAATACGGATTGGGTATGCAATCTGCCGAATCAAGGCAAGGGTAGAGCCAATTCGCTGCTATAAATGCATGGGCTACGACCACACAGTCGCCAGATGCAGAAGAAAGCATCCTATGCCACACGGAATTTGTTACAAGTACGGTCAAACTGGACATAGCAGCAAAGATTGCCAGAATGTATAGTGTGTTGTAGGAACAACATTGGGGGCAAATCGGCAGCGCATTCTATACAAAGCAGCATGTGCCCCGAGTACGTAAAAGAGCTAAAAATTAGCAAAAATGGTTAAGTTCCTTCAACCTTACCTAAATCATTGCAGGGCGGCCGAAGATCTGCTTGAGCAGACAGTCCTTGAAAAAAGAATTGACATGAGGGCATCTGGTACGCAAATCCTGATGGGAACGCAGGCATATGGAGTTGTGGCCAACCACCGGGCCAGCTATCACGCAGAGCTACAGGTAGGCGGTATGTAAGAGCTGACTGTGACGGAGTCACAATATATAGTTGCTATATAGCTCCAAGCATACCACTGCCTGAATTTGAGGTCATCATACAAAGTTTTGCGCATGATGCATGTGACAATAGCTACTGCATAATAGCTGGCGATTTCAATGCTTGGGAAACCAACTGGGGCAGTAGAAGGACAGCCCAGCGTGGCACAGAACTGCTAGATGCACTTGCCACACTCGACGTTTGCCTGCTAAACATCGGCGGCCAGAGCACGGATTGCAGCGCAGGACGAAAGCCGATTATTGACTTGATTTTTTCAAGCCCGGCTATTGCGAGAATAACCAAATCATAAAGCAACCACTTCGCCATCCTCATGGAGACCATAAATCGCAGGCAGGGCAGCTGCAACAGAAGGCATACATGCTACAAGGTGCAAAAACTAAACGCTGCGCTGCTGCTAGACGGTATTGCCAATGGTAGAGTCAGCGGGGACACCAATGACAGCGCAGATCAGCTAGCAGCATTGATTAAGGCTGCGTGTGACATGGCGATGAGACGATCGTGCAGTGGAAGGAACACGATGCAACCAGTTCCATGGTGGAACCAATCTATAGCCGAAACTCACACAGAGTGTTTAGCTGCAAGGAGACGTAGCCAAAGGGCAAGACGGAAGTTCCAGCTTTCACATCTATACACATGCGTACAAAACGATGACGAATTTGCTCAAGAAACTCATTTAAGGCAGCAAAATAAAATGCTTCAGAGACTTGTACAACGCAGTCGACGCGCAGCCATTCGGATAAGCATACAAATTGGTGATGGGCAAACTTGTCAAACAGCCAACTCCAAAATGCCCAGATTTGCTGGAAAACATAGTACAAACACTATTTCCCAGCCAGTCATCCATCAATGCAGCATACTCATGCGACAACAACCAATTGGAGACCATAGAGCCGATTACATCCGCCGATGTGGTAGAAATAGCAGCCAGGCCAAAGCACCTGGACCGGACAATGTGTCAAGCCGCGCGCTCAAACTAATTATTTCCGCACGCCCAGACCTGTTCGTAGACACTTTCAATCGGTGCCTATTTGAGGGTGTGGTACCAAACAGGTGGAAGATACAAAAACCGGTACTCATACCAAAACCAGCAAAGGAGCTCGAGAACCCCTTATCATACCGCCCGCTATGCATGCTAGACACTATGGGGAAACTTCTGGAGAGAATTCCCAGCAACCGGGACGAAAGCGAACTGACAGACAACCAAGGGCTATCTGACCACTAGTTTGGATTCCGGAAGGGCAGAAGCACTTCACAAGCTAACGTGGAAGTAACTGCAATGGCAAGCAGCGCAATTAAAGGAACGCGTTGGGCAGGCGGCGACAAAAAAAAAAATGCCTGATATGCACGCTAGATGCTAAAAATTAGATAAACTCGGCCAACTGGGGCAAAATATTAGATGCATTAGATGCTCTCGGAGTATCACAACACTTGATGCGAACCATCACAAGTTACCTGGACAACAGGATACTAACGTTCGCATCAAGTAGAGGACAGCATCAACACATCGTCACTAGAGGAGTACCAAAAGGATCAGTACTTGGGACCCTATTATGGAACGTTATGTACGATGACGTATTGCGGCTAAATCTACCGGAAGGGTGCCAGCTGACCGGATTTGCCGATGATATTGCACTGGTGACTGTGGCTAAGCTGCTGAACAACGCCACCACAAAATGTGCCACAGCGATCGACAAGATCATTCAGTGGATCTGCGAGAACAGCCTTAGTCTGGCAAGGCACAAAACGACATCAGTGCTGGTTAGCATCCGCAAGAAAGTAGAAACAGCAACCATACGAGTGGGCTCAGCGACGATCTCATCAAAACCAGAAATTAAGTACCTGGGTGTGATGCTGGACCACCGGCTTACATATAAGCACCACATGGAATATGCCGGTAGGAAAGCGGAAATCGCAACAGTTGCCATCAGCTGAATGTTGGAAAACACTAACGGTCCTAAACTGGCTAGCAGGCGACTTATAGTTGGAGTGGTGAGATCGACAATCTTGTATAGCTGCAAGATATGGTCTGAGGCCATGGAAGTTACAACATACGGACGGAGTTGCAGAGCAACATACAGACGATGCGCCCTTAGAGTCGCCTGCTGCTATTGAACTGTATTCGAGAAGCTGCTAATGGTAGCCAGTATGACTCCACTGCAGCTGCTAGCAGCTCGCTCGCAAACCGGTCCCACCCACGGTTGGAAACATTAAACCGGTGGCAAGGCATCTGGATTGGTGCATCTAGTGGCAAATGTGCATCTAGTACCAAACTTAATCCCCTAGATACCACGGCTGGTCGACTTCTATACTGCCCAACTCATGACTGGTAGTGGCTGCTTCGGAACCTACTTTTATTGCTTCAAGCAGGAGAATAGACCACATAAAGAATGCTTTCTTTAAAAGTCTACCATATGGGGGTGTGTGGGACCAATATGGACAGCGGACGCCAGTAAACATTGTTGGCAAACTGCTTAGAATTCAAGACGATTAGGAAGCAGTTTGCCAACATGGCGGCAACCATACTGAAGAACTTGCACCGCAGAGAAAAAATGAGACGATTAGCGGAACTGTTGGACTAATGCAAACTAAACAATAAATCTAATTCTCATCAACATGCGACCATGAAGTATAGCCAGACAGCAGTCCCGCGGTCCCATCATTTTACTTCTTCTTCTCCAGTAAATTGTTATTCTGAAAATTGTTAGCCCCTTTGCCTTTTTGTAAAAAGAAGCAAACTGGAGCTATATGAAATGTGCAAAATCGAAAAGTAGGTAACACATAGAAATAATCATCGGAGACCCCATAAAGTATATATCTTCTGAATTAGGACGACAAGACGAGTTGTCCGCCCGTATGAACGCCTGTTTCTCAGAGACTATGAAAAATAAATCAAACAAATTTTAAACCTAGATTTGTGATTTTCGTACGCTATACGAGTCTGTTTTTGTTTTTGAATTTCCTCCCCTGACCCGCGCAATTTGAAAAAAACGATTATTTAGCACAATTTTTAACCGATTGAATTAATTTTTAGCGCGCATTATAATTAGAACATTATTGATCTATGTTGTGAATGTGGGTAAGATTGATCTAAAAACTCGGAAGTTATAAATCATAAAAAGCGGTGTTATGCTGTGTGGGGTGGGGGGTATAGTAGTAGTTTTTGGCACACATCATAACTAGACTATTCTTCATCTATGTTGTAAATATGGAGATAAGATTGATCAAAAATTTCGGAAGTTATACATCACCAAAAGCGGTGTTATGGGC